>PVJX010005609.1:0-83601 GCA_004027295.1 Dolichotis patagonum | reverse complement strand
TGTCCACAAGAGAACAGTGCCTGCAAGCAGCTTACACACAGAGGGCAAAACGAGGGATCCCAGGTAGGAACCAGAGATTGAGGAAGTAGCTTTAAAAAGTCTCTGGAAATCCAGGGATGACAGACAGCCAAGCTCCCTCCAAGCCTTAGGAGCCCAAGCCTTCCTGCCTTCGCTGGAGGACAGCGATGACGCTGCTGATGCCATCCTCAGGCACCTAGGGGTGGAATAAGTAGGCAGAAGGGAGGGTTAAGGCTGAATCTGGCCAGGATTGACCCAACTTCCTGGTCCAGCTGGTATTGCCTCCTACTCATCATAACCCTAACCCTAACCCTTCTGGGCCTCAGTGTCCTCCAGAAGCCCTTACCCAAGCCCACAGTGCTCACCAGAGCATGATCAAAGTTGAAAGTGCTGATATAGTAGGCAGAGATGTCAGCAGCAGCCAGGGGACCAGCAATTTGGGCGACAATCCCACATTCATCTAAGGGTTGAGGAGGGACACAAGTGACTCACACTGGCCACTACGGTACCTTGAAGGTCTTCTGTATCACCCCAACACAGAGAGCGGCTCTCACCAAAACCCAGGGGCTGTCCACCGATGCGCACCATCCTCCACAGCTCCCCAGAAGAACTGGTCAACAGGAGGTTACTGGGGAACCTGGACAGGCAGACGGTGGGTAGGCAGAGCAGCCCCATCTGTCCCCATCCCACTGGGAGCCCCTGGGGAAGGTCTACCTGTTGGCCTGCGTCTGCACCCTGCCTTTTCCCTTTCTGGGGCCGGCCTGGCATCTGTAGCCCACCCAGGGTCAGGGGTCACGTACTTTTTCTGTGTCTCGGCGTCCATGACAATGGAGATGTATCCCTCAATAAGGGAGAAGGCAAAGAATGGGATGGAGCTGGATTCAGGGCTGGCCAAGGCTGCCTCTTTGGGGGCACTGGGGAAGCATAGCAGGGTCAGAAGCTCTACAGGGCACCCTGCCCACTCCATCTCCTCACCACTGGCCTCCAGACCCCAGGGAAGAGGCTGGCACTGGGGGCAGTGGGCAGGTTGCTAGATCCAAGGCCTTGACCACCTGAAGGTACTGGTGAAAATGGGGAGGAGCACACTGAGTCCTGCTCAAAGATGAAGGACCCCAGGGGCAGAGAGCCTGGCCAGAGCCTGGCTCAGGGGTGGCTTTGCCAACACCACAGCAATGGCCCCAGCTTCTGGATCAGGACCATCCCTGGACATCAGTGAAGGGCACATGGACATCATGGGCCAGGAACCCTGAGACACTTGGCAAGGCACAGAGCGGCAGAAGAGACATGGAACAGAGGTGGCCAGAGTGTAGAGAATGGTGGTGAATATAAGACTAAGCATACACACTTGTGCGAGTAGAAGAGGACATCGATGAGCGTGGTGGCAATGGCTGGTAGAGTCTCAGGGTCCACTGTGAGGACACAGAAGCGGTTCTGCGGGCTCTGAACGGGATGCACCGTGGGACTGGGCCCTGCTAGGGTAGAAGGCGCCAAGTGAAAGGCATTCATGGGCTGGGGCGACCTCTGGTGGCCAGCTGGGGAAAACCTTGGGCAGGCAAGGGTCCTGTTCAGGAACCAGCCTGGGCCCTCCCGCCTGTCCCACCTCCCATCCTGAGAGGTGGCCAGTGTCTTCTGGTCTCCCAGGGCTCACAGTCGTACCTATGCAAGGGAAGGGCCCCTGTGGGAAGAGGAAGACCCGCCCAAAGCTGAGTGGCAGGGGGCGGACCTCACCATGCTGGGTGCGGGGAAAGCCGTTGCTGGAATCATCCCTAGCAACAGGCACAGGCTCCCCGCCCACCTCACGGTAAATGTTGAACTCCTGGGCCAGGGTGTGGATCACTACCGACAGGTCCTGTTCTCGCACCTAAGCCAGAGGCAGACGGCAAACCATGTGGCTCCCTCTAGCACCCATGCCCACCCTGCATCCTGCCAGTGATGTGGGAAACTCACCAGGATGAAGTCTGTCTGGTAAGTGGACAGCATCAGTACAGACACGTGGTGCTCGGCCAGCGGCGTGATGACAGAGCGCGCAATCTTGGTGACCCCAGCAGCCTGCACTGCCCCACCGCTGTGGGAGGACACGTTCATCACCAGCCATGTGGCATCAGCCACCTGCAGGAACTCCGATGGGGGCAGCTCTGTGGGCAGCAGGCACATGCCTAGTCAGAGACTGACCCTCCCTGATCCTGAATTTTCCTGTTTCATGGAGGGCTCTAGCAAAGTAAGGGCATGTCTGGGCATACTCCCCCAGCTCTGCTTCTGAAGCCTACAAATATGCAAAGACTGAAAAATGCTTCAGTGCTGGTTGGTTATGGATGAAGCAGCAAAGATCAGAGCTCCAAACTCAGAACTAGATTCAAACCTTGGATTTGCAATTTACTTTCTATGTGATGTGGGGAAAGTGATTCGAGCCTGTTTCCTCATCTGAGCCTCAATTTCCTTATCTGTATAATGGAATGACAGTATTCCTCACGACTATTCTGCGAAGTAACAAGACATTTCATCACTTGGCACCACCAGGGGGCGCCATCAGCTCAGGTTTCCCTCTGCGGGTGAGCTTCCCCTTTTGCAGCCTCAGACTTCCCTGTGGTTAAGTACAAACGGGGAAACCAAGGCCAGAGTGGAGCAGTGGGGAAACAGGCCAAGCTCCAGTTGGCTAGTCTGAGACTAGGCCTATGAGGCTGGCAGAAATGGGAGCCAGATGTCAGCTCCAGGGCGCTGGGCGGGGCCAGGCTGGTGTCCAGTCCTCAGCAGGGGCCAGGGCGGCTGCTGTTCACCCAACGGCAGGCAGGAGGCCCCCAGGACCTTGCCCTGGGATGGTTGCCTGCTGCTGCATTCCTTCCCCAACCCTCATACTCCTGGAGTTCTCAAACCAGCCGAGGAGGAGCTGACCCGCATTGGAGAGATTACTTACTAGGGGAAATAACCCCCGGAGGGGTGGGGGTGGGGGTGGAACAGTGGCAAGAACCCTGACTCGCCTGAAACTGTAACTCAAATCCCTACTGGCCAAAGACTATCGAGCGCCCCTCCCTCACACAGCTTCTCTTGGGCTTTAAATTTTAAAAAGCCTCACAGGACCCTGTTAGATCACCACAATTTTTTTTATCGGTACGGGGGATCGAACTCACGACCGCGCACTTGCAAAGCAGGCACTTATGCCACTGAGCTAAATCCCCAGCCCTACCACCATAATTATATTCATTTTACCTAAGAGGAAAAAGCTCAGAGAGGGGAAGTGATTTGCTCAAGGCCACACAGCGAGTGTGAGTGATGGAACAGGATTTAAACCCAGATCCACGTCTTTAAGACCTAAACTCTTGAAACACTGGATTCCAGCATCTGATCACAATCCGGTGAAGAAGGGTGCACAAGAGACCGACTCCCACCTTTAAAGCCCTCCTCGTCCACCATGAGCGTGTAATCCTCAGGAGTTTCGGTCAGGCTGAAGAACTTGCACCTGGTGGGGGACAGGATAAATTTTTAGCTCGGAGGAAGAACGGGCGGGGGTTGGGGAAGAGGGTGCGCGCATTCCCGACCCTAGGCCCCGGCCTCTATTTCCTCGCTCGAGCAATAGGTTGCTCCCCCGCCCCCCTCTCCGGGATCTAGGACTATTTTCCACTTCCAGACCTCCCCAGGAGCCTCCCGCCCCTCCTCCAGGAGAGTGGAGAAGCTCACACCCGAGGAAGCAGTCCCAGGAGCGTCAGACCGTGGGCCCCCTCGACCAGACCCTCTGACCTGATGGGAGGCATCTGGAAGGAGCTCGCCGCAGAAGCCAGGTAGGAATGCCCCCACTTAACGCGGCTCGGAGTTAAGCAGTGCTCACTGCACGCTGTTTGCGCCTAGACTGGTCCTTGGGAGGGAGCCTCCCTGGGCCGGATAGGTGCTGGTCCCAAGGAGGATGTGCCCAAGCCGGATGACAGGCAACCTCCCCACTCGCTCCACCCGCCTCGCAGGGTTCCTAATACTCTGATCCGGGCTCGAAGAAACAGCAAAGCCCCCACCCTCATCTGCGCCCGGAACCCGGGCGCGCACCGGCTGCGGCGGGGCAGGAAAAGCAGCTTGATGAGCGGGTGGGTGTAGAGCCAGAGACCCTGGCGGGCGAGACTCAGCACCCGCACCCGGTGCTCTAGGATGTGCAGCTCCATTGCGGCTCGCGCGGCTGAGGCCTGGCCGCTAGCTAGACCCAGACCGGAGGCGGGGCGGCGGGGTGGCGCCCGGCATTTAAAGGAGCCGCGGTGAGGCCGTATCCACGCCGCCCGCTAAGCCACGGACCGGTCCAACCCGGCGCCCAGTCAGACATCTGGCTCCTTGATGGCCACGCCCCACTAGGTTCACAACCAATGCAAGGTGGCCACGCCCCCTTCCAAAGTCAGACATTCACCCAGCTCCTAGCAGCCCGTTTAGCCCCACCCCGGAAGGCTCCACCCACTAGTCCTGGGTCTGGAACCAACGCCAGATCCTAACCTTTTGAGTTCTCCAGGCTCCGCCCGTGCCACACCCCCCTCGCCGGCTCCGCCCTTCCGCAGGTCTCGCGCAGCCCTGGGTGCCTGAGCGTACCGGAAGCAGGGGTCATGTTCGTGCTTCAGGTACATTGGTGGATAGACTGAAGTCCTTAAGACTGAGAAAGGCCTAAAGGAGAACTGGAGCTTGGCTAGGACCGGGACGAGCTCCTGAAGCGTGGAGGGGCAAAAGCCAGCAATGCAGTCCCAGTGACCCTGTTTTGCTCCCGTGTTTGTGTGCTTCTGTCCTTGCTGTAATGGCTCTGCGAGGGCAAGGCCTCCAGAGCTGACTGAGGTGGCATCTCCAAAGCAAAGGGTGCCCAGGATTGGTATTGATAATATGCCTCCCGTTTTTCTCACATTCCAAAGTAGCAGGCTCCTAACCTCACAGAGATGTCCTAGCCACCTCTTTCTGAGCAACACAATGAGAGGGCCTGGGCCTCTGGCTTCAGGTCCTGAATACTAACCAACCCGACAAATACTTGGGCTAGGAATACTCAAGACACAGGCTCCGAGGGACAGGACCATGCAGTCAGCCTTACTTGGTACTCAGACCTCAGGCCAGACTTTCCTTGGAGGCTGCCCCAGAGCCTGTGGTGGTTAGCAGAACCCAACTGGCCTGAGCACATCTGAGGTGGCTTCAGGCGCAGGGAGTCCCCCAGCTGGCAGACACCAAGATCTTATCCAGCCTCCCACAGGTTTAAGAAAACTCCAACACTAAGCAGGCATCAGCAAGCTCAGGTTGACTCCATGGCAGGACCAAGCATGCTCCAAAGAGCCTTGATCCGGCCCCAAGCATCATTAGGCCTCAGATCCAAGGCTCTGAAACAAGTAGGATAGGGAGGCCTCAGGCAAGATTGGGCCTGCTTGCTCTGGAGCCTCCACCACAAACAGATGGAAGCCTGGCTAAGCCTCATCCCTGACCTCTTGGGATTCCCATGGAACACTGTGCAGCCACCACATCCTGGCCTGCCCCTTAGAGGACTGGGGGAAGGAGGAGTGTTTCTCAAAGGCTGTGTCCTTCTCCTCCATGGCAGGTGCAGATTGGGGTGGGAAGCCACAGGAGTGAGGGGCAGGAGGTCTGCCCTGAGTCTCCTGTGACCATTCGCTTTCTTAGGCCTCAGTGTCCCTTACTGTAGGGGAATACAGTGCTCTAGGCCTAGGGGATGCCTGAAACCTCACAGGGAGGCTCTGCTTCTCCTCTTGCTCCCCCGTCCCCTCCCCCTGTGGCCTAGGCCCAGCTTGGTCTCCTGCCAGGAACAGCAGCTATTGTTTGACTGGAAAAGCTGCTTCCTCAGCAGAAGGGGGGGGGCCTCTCCCAGGGACACCCTGTCCTCACCCTTCCTAGTCATTAGGTTATGACCAAGCATCTGCCCGGCCCCTCAGTGGAACAGTCAGGTCACCTGGTCAGGAGAGGAAGCTGAGTGAGAGGCTGTGGGTGAAAGTATGGCTCTGCTTGTAGGGGTGGTCTCCCTCAGCTCCTGTTTTTATGTCAGACACATCACACAGCCAGCCCAGCATGGCACATGGTAAATGTTCAGTAAGTGGAAGGCAGCATTTTATCAAGGACCCAGATTCCTTCTCATCTGTCTGCCCTAAGCATGTGAGGACATTCATGAAGCCTTGCTCCTTGTGCCAGCTTCTGATCCAGAATGAGTACTTACAAGCTAATTGAGTACTTAAAAGCACCTTGGTGGGGAAAGAGCCTGAAGCCAGCTCCTCAGCAACCCCTTCTCCCTTAGTGCTGAGTAGGGAGCAAGGCCTGAACAGTGGGCTGTAGTCCTAGTGTCCCCAAATCCATGGCAGAAAGTAGACATGGAGCAGCAGGGATGGGGTGAGAATAAAGGGGAGCCAACACAGCTGCTGGCCCTGGACTCGGCAACTCCTCTGCCAAAAGCATTCTCAAAGGCACACATGCGGGGCTGGGCCCAGGAGCTCCACAGGGTGTGGAGTAGACGCTGAGCACCAGGGCAGCAGCCCTCCCTGACCTTAGCTGCACACCAGCTCTCTACACAAGTCTGTTTATTTCTGTACAAAACCAAGTTTCTATTTTACATGAAGAGCACCCCACATGCTCCCCTTATGCCAGCACCCTATCCCTAGGAAGCATCCCCAGGAGAAGGGGGCTGAATGAGGCCCCACTCTCTTGGCCCTGGCTTCTGCCTATGTTGGCTGGACCAGCCTGAGCTCCACTCTAGAGAAAATAAATAAAGAGGCTCAGGCAGAATTTCTCCTGGGCCAGCCAGACTGTCCCACCTTAGTGGCCAAGCAGTTGGGCCCTCAGGTAAGCAGGCCCTGGAGTGTCAGTCCTCGAACCAGGTAGGTGTGTAGAGACCCTGCCCCAGAGGCCCACACTGCTGGGGTTACAAGTAGGTGTCCTCGCTGTCTTGGGAGGTGAGGCTCTCTTGGGAGCAGTGATGGGCTAAGTCCTGAGGAGCTGAGTCCTGGGGGACTGGATCCTGGGAAGCCGAGTCTTTCAGGGTCACACCCTGCGGAGCACATGCATCTCCTCCAGCAGTCACTGCTGTGGCTTGACCTGGGGCTGGGAGCTTGTCCAGGTGCCCACTTGCTTTTGTCCGCTTCTGCTCCTTTTGAGCCTGCTTGGGTGGTTTGGGCTTGGCCTTGGAGCTGGGGAGAGGTACATCTGGGGGCAGACGGATGGACGGTGAAGATTGCAGGGCACCCCGGGGGCCAGGCTCTGCATCCAGGATGGCCTTGGCACCATGCAGCCTGGGAGGGGAGCGACACTGCAATTCACCCCGTGTCTCCTGCCAGTGTCGAAGCTGGATGAGATGCTCACGTTCAATCTGGCGCTCTGTTATGGGCAACTCCACCACCTGCAGGGGCAGTTAGAGGGAGATAAGCCCCAGAAAGAATGACCTTCTCCTTCTCCACATCTCCAGCTTGGGCTTCTACTTCCCTGGCCTCAGGAATGATAGGAGTCTGCTTCTAAGCTGTGGCCACAGGTCCCAGAGCAGAATGTCTGATGAGCTGGACACAAGAGACCCACTGCCTCAGAGGAAGAAACTGCCCACAACTTCCAGGTCCACTCACCTTATTTATGGGGCTTGGAAAAGGCAATATTCACTCGCAGCCAGCTGCCTCACGCCCAGGGCAGCCACTCAGACTCCAGTTCTACCACTTGCTGGCCACTGACTAGCGGGGAGAGCCCTATGTGTTCCTGCCTCTGGGAGCCTCCATTTCATCATGTGTAAATAATGCCACAGCTCTCAACAACTGTTGGTGAAGCAAGCGCACAAATGACCACCTGCTTCTGCCCTGCACTGTGGCATCATCCCTGTCCTAGCCTGGCTTCCCAGAGAAGGTGCCCACACATGTGTTACCCCCTTACAGTTGGAGAGTTAGGTATCCACAACAGAAAACAAAGCCAAAGCAATGACTGCAGGACCAGGAACAGTTACCAGTTCAAGCTCCTAAAGGCTTGGATAAAGAAGACCTGTAAATTGTGGTCTCTGTGTGCCCTGCCCTCAGGTAACTGTGGCTTCTCTATGCCCTCACCTAGACAGGAAGATGAGGTCCACCTGCTGTCCAGGGCTGCCAAGCAATGGGCCTGGCACAGATGGCTCACCTTTGCCATTAGGGGGTTACAGGCCTCCCACCCCACCATGAGAAGAGGCAGGTGTGGGCCGCACCTCCTGGACCAGAAATGCTTCCTGCATGATCTTGGGGTTGAGGCTCCGCAGTTGCTCGATGGTCTCATACTGGCCCTGGCAGGCTTTGAGCTTCTCAGGAGAGCCCAACGCATGTTTCAGCAACACCAGTCCCACCCGGAAGATGATCTTGACTCCTGCATGGGGAATAGGTGGTGAATACAGGTAGGCCTACTGGGGGGTTCTCTGGCATTTCCCCAATCCAGCCTGGTACCTTCACAGAAAAACATGTCCCAGACACGCAGCACAGAGCTCCAGGGCAGGGTGCGTGCAAAGGCACACATGAACCACTCTGTCATGTACAGTAGGGGATCGATCTTTTGCCGACTGAGGTGCTTGTGGGCCACCGGTGACACCTTTTGCAGCAATGAGAAGAGGATCTCACCATCCAGCTGGATCGCCTCCTGGGGAAACAGAGTCCACATGGCCATGACCACCTTCAAGGGCTCCAAGCACCAGATGGATATTTATTCATTCATCAGGTGGGTGTTGCCTGCAGGGTGCTGAGATACAGCCACAAGCCAGTTAGACACAGCTGGTCTCCCTGACGGGCTTAGAATGCAAAAGGGCCCTGCACACGGGCACTGGGTAGAGGTGAAACGGTGAGTGCCCCAGGCATGGCAGGTACAAGAACACTCAGCAAACACATGCTGTGAAGGCTGTCAGCTGGTGGAGTCAAGGAAAGCTACCCTGGGGCTGAACACTGAGGAAAAACAGTTTTCAGAGGAAGGAGAAGGAAATGGAACTTCAGGCAGAGGTTTAAGCCAAGGCTGAGGCAAGAAGAAACATGGTGACTAAAAGGAATTTCAACCTTCCAACTGGCCACAATGGCTGGGAACAGAGATGGAAGTGAGTGTGAAACCAAAAGGTTTGACCCTGGCAGGCCTGGAGGACTATACAGTGAAGAGCCACAGAGGACATCCAGCCTGGGGAAGGTCCCATGCCAGCTGAGCACTCACCAGTTTCTCACTGTAGTAGCCAGGCAGGTACTTCTCACAGATCTGTACCAGACACCAGAAGGCTTGCTGTGGGTGAGAGAGACATGAAGCCTTGCCACAGTGGTTAGCCCCCCACCCCCATTCCCAGGGCTCATGATACCTCAGCAGGCATGTGCATGAGCAGAACGGCAGCAATGGGCGCCTGGGCCTGGCAGTAGCCCTCCTCTGGTCGATACAGTGTGTAGGCCTTCAGCACACGGAATAGATCCTGCTGGCTGTAGAGACACGAGGCAGGGCAGTGATGACAGGTGTGTCACTCTTATCTACCACCTCTCCTGTCCCACCATCAGACCAGACCTGCCTCAGAATCTGTACTTCCCTGGAGGGGAAGGTGACCTGCTTGTGGTCATCAGGGGTCAGTCTCCCACTATGACACACAGACTCACATGATCACAAGGCAGTAGGGAGGGGTTTCCCCACCAAAGGTGACTGTAGGGGCAGGACCAGGGCAGGACAGCAGACAGATACAGGGCAAGAAGATGCTGGGAGCTGGAGGCAGGGGCCCCTTGCTGAGCAACTTTGTCCCAGGCATCTGTTTTGGTCCCATTGCCCACCTCATCTTTTCCTTCCTGCATAGCCTCCGCTCACCCAACCTCCTCTAGTTGCCTTTCTCCTTGATGAAAACCTGTTTCCAGAGAAGGCTATGCCAGGCCAGCTATAGCAGTCTGGGGAGTAAACGATGAAAGCTGATCCAAAGGTCAAAGGAGATGCTAATAACACTATCAGATGCAAACCAAAGAAGAGAAATGTTAAGAGTAGAGTTTGGGGCACCCAGCTGTTCCTGGGCTCCTGAGATACCCTAAAATTCAGTGCGCCTGCTCTCTTCCCTGAGGCATAAGGCCTATCTCTACTTTCCATCCCATAGGTCCAGCCTGCTCACCCATGCCCGCCCCGGGACACAAACATCTCGTGGAAAGGGAACTGCCGGTGCAGGTCCCGTTCAATCACATCCAGCCACTTCGGGTCCCCAGGAGACATGTCCAATTCCTGAAACAAGAACAAGGGCACATATCAGGGCAGCACTCCTGGCAGGATGTGGCTGCCCCAGATATCAGAGAAGCCCTCTACCGGGAGCAGTGTTTACCAATCCCATCATGGGACCAGAGAAACAAGTGAGGAAGCTTGTACAGGGCAAAGGAGCAAAGGGAACAGGGCCTTGGAAAGCCTGTGAAATGATTCTAGATCCAGAAAGGCCTGAGTAGCCAAGAACGTCCGTTCTGGTTGTGGCTGGATAATTTTTAGGCCAGTAGTGATGGACCTATGGCCCATATGCCACAGCCAGCTGTTGGGGAGGGTGCTTTTTTTTTTTAAAACTGTTATCAAAAGCCTAAGGTTCACCATCACTGGTTTAGGCCCTTTAGTGGGGACTCAGTGTATCTGAAGATAATGTTAGTCCTTAAAATAGAGAGCTAATTATTCAAGCAATAGCTCCCACCTATTTCCACAGCTCAGGGCTAGGTACTGAGCTGAGTACCTGTAGGCCTCACTGATTCTTCAACCCCAAAGACAGGTCCTATCACTGCACCCTGTTCACAGATGAGAAAATTGAGAGTCAAATGAAAGTCACTTGCATAAAACCTTGTGGCTAGAAAAATGGTGGAAGTGGGACTAGAAGAAGTGTGTATAAATGCAGAGCTGCCAACCCCAGCTGCTCAGCTCCCCAATGCCGGTGCCCCTATGATGAAGGGGCATGTATGTGTGTGATCTGCACATAAGAAAATTAACAAACCATTAGCTTCAGTGGCTTCTCTGGGTCCTGGTGTTTCTACAGAGTTTTACTCTCTTCTTCGAATGTCCATGAACATTTTAACCATGTGCACCTTCGTAAAAACAAAAATTATAAGAAAAATCCTTTTGTGCTGGGCATGGAAGTGCACACCTGGGGAGCTGAGCACTGGGGCAGCTGAGGCAGGAGGATTACGACAAGTTTGAGGTCAGCTGGGGCTATATAGTGAGTTCAAGACCAGCGTGAATTACATAGCAAGTCCCTGTACCAAAAAACAACACAGGAAAGTCCTGTGTCATTTGAAATGTTCTTTATCTTGATTTGCATGTTATTACATGGATATGTATTATTTTTCAAAGTTCACTAAACTGTACACTCAAGATCTACAAATTTTACTCTATGTAAATTCATGTCTGAATTTTTAGAAAAGAAATAAAACTAAATGTGAAGGGAACATAGAGGGTTGAGCAGAAAGGCTGAGCATATACAAGTTGGCTGAAGGGCAAGAGCGACATCGGAGAGGCCTCTACAAACCCACCAAGTAACCACAGACCAGGCACCAGCACTGGCTGCCACGTAACCTCATGTAAACCCCTTTCCCTCTCACGTCCCTCAGTGGAGGGTCACAGCACTGAACTAAGGGATCTAGGATACCTGGAACTCAACTAGAGAGTAAGTAGCGGAGAATGGAGGAAGGGCTGGGGTTTCACAGTGACGGAGTGGGTGCTACCCTCTGCAGCCCTCAGGATAGAGCCTGTATGTGTGTCCTGTGTACTTCCAGATACTATCTGAGCACAATGCAGGGTTGCTTCAGTCAGAAGGGAAAAGAGGGGCCCCCCAAAAGTCCTCTAGTGATGACAAAGAACAGGACCTGAGAATCCCCTAGCAAGTCAGTTCCTGGAATGTTTATCTGCTATGTCAGTAGCCCAAAGTATCTGGACACAAATGGGCAAATGAGAAATGAAAAGGGGTAGCTGCAGGGCCTAAAGGAGAAAAGGTGCCAGGAACCCAAGGCAAGTGTACCGCTCTCATACTGAGGCTGCAATCACCATGTCTCTGTGAGCCTGAGCAGTGCTGCTGCCATGAGCTGGAGCCAGAAAAGAAAATCAGGTACCAGGTCCTGTATGCCAAAGGAAGGAAGACCAAATGCAGGGGAAAACAGAGTCACTAAGGCCTGTAGAAACTGCCCTGATGCCAAGGTGGGGCCAGTTGCCTGAGCCAAGAAGTTGACAAGAGAGCCCTGCAGCATAGCAACAAGTCCAAGCTAACACCACCACCCCTTCACAGTATCCCTGCAGGGTGGAATCCCATCCCTGTCTGCTTCTTCTAGGTCACCCTCAAGCAATCCTTCCAGGTGTGCTGGTAAACCACGCTTCAGGCCCCAGGACTGCTGCAGGCACCCATCACTCAGCTTCAGGGCATGGAGAAGGCCTTCTAGGCAAATCTACCTCCTCAAACAGCAACCTTCCAGGCATCATGGGAGTGACCAGTTCCTCTATGGACATGCCACTCCACACACACATGCAGAGCACTCCACACTGTGTGACCCATGCTGTGGAAATGTGTAGATCTGTGTAACCAGGAGACTTGCCAGGTCACCCATGTTCTTGGCTCTCTTGCTTAGGCTCTAGCAGCCTGACATAAGCTACAGACTTAGGGTGGGGCTCCAATCCCTGAGCCTCCCACTCTGGTAAGGATTTTCCCCTTGTGATGGAAGATATGTAGCTGGAAGAAAGACTGAAGTTGAGAGGCTGCTTTCATAGGATCTGTTATGAGTGCTCTGTGGGATAATCCAATCATCCTGATTCAGTGTTGCCCTCAGTGATCACCCTACCAGGCTTCCTTCCTCCCCAGCAAAAGAGCCCACACCTCCACCAGGTCAAGAGTAGGAACTCTAGGCTGCCCTATTCTGCTCCTGTCCACCCTTCTTTGAGAACAGCTCTGCTCAGATAGGAATGTTCACTGAAGCATGAGGGATATCAAAGCTGGTGGCTGGCAGTGCTTTCTCATTGCCTATCATCAGTCCAAAGGGCCTGGAAGAAACTGATGCTTGGGGCCAGGTCTGGCAAGAAAGTCGGGCAAGCCCAGGAAAGCCAGTCGCCTCCCCATAGTTCTCCAAGGGAAACAGGCTGAAGGAGTTGCTAACTCAGTGAATAGAAGAGGGGAGCACACTGGCTAGCCATGGGCCTGGAGCAGCAGGAGAGGAGAAGGGGAAGAGGGGATCATGCTGCAGAGGGCACCCTCTCTGGCTACTAACTGGCCTATGACGCCTGAGGAGGGTTTGACTCTGCCACTCCAGGGCTGATGACCCCTCAAGCAATATAAGTAAGCTGTATCTGGCAGGCTTGGAGTCAGGAAAAAGAGGATGAGAGGCCAGGCAGTGTGAAGGGTCCTGTGGTTCTGCTGGTAAGTCCCCAAAGATCCAGAGCGCAGGCCCAAGAAGTGTGAATATCCCTTCCTGACAACTAAGAGCTAGAAGACAGTGCACTGAACCTAAGAAAGCAAACCTGAATATTTGTAAAAAGAAAGAGCTAGTTGGTATAGGGGGTGGAAAATCTGTCCATCTCATGAGGTCTGCTCAGGAATAAAGCTCTGTATAAACAATGCTGTCAACAGTCATGGCATGAGGCTCCTTCATCTTGCTGAGGTCCAGGTATGAGCATAAGGGATATCTGCCATGCAAAGACACCCAGCCCAGAGACACGGAAGGAAGGTGAGGTGAAGGAGGGAAACTCACATCAAACTTTCCAGGGTTCTGCTGTAGCTTAACCTTGCCTCCTGACAGGTACTGCCAAGCACGGCCTCGTAGAGAAGGCGGGATTCCCTTCTGGCACCGCAGACGGATCTGAAAGTCAAAAGAAAAGGTGCGTCTTTCCATCCCTACCCCATCCCCTTGGCAGGTCCTTGAGACCAGCCCCTCTGCCAGGGCTTGAAAGGCCTCCAGTGAGCATACTGGTAAGAGCTGAAGGGGGAAAAAGAGGACTTTACTATTGTTTGTATAATGCAGATCCTGTGGTGAGGACAGGGCCCTGCAATTAGACATGTTACCACCAGGTGATGGCAGAGTACACATTCCCTGGTCCAATGACAACTCAGACTTTCCTGAATTATGCACAGAATGCTCGATCCCCATAACTGCAATCATCTCTCAGCATCCACAAGGATTGGTTCCACAAACCCCTATAGACATCAAAGTCTGCTAATACTCAAGTCTATTATATAAAGAAGGAGTGGTATTTGCATATAACCTATACACAACCTTTAAACCAGCAATGGTAAACCTTTTAGAGCTTTCAATGATACAAACAGCCCACTGTTGCATGTGTGCCAGAAGTTCACCACTACAACTTTAAACTATCTATAGGTTATTTATAATACCAAATACAACGCAAATACTGTATAAATAGTCATTACACTGTGAGCCAGACATGGCGGCACACGCTTATAATCCTACTTGGGAAACTGAGGCCGGAGGATGGCAAGTTCAAGGCCAGACTAGGTAACTTAGTGGCTTAACGAGATCCTGTCTCACAATATAAAAAAGGGCTAGAGGTATAGTTTGGTGTGAAGGCCCTGGCTCAATCCCCAGTACTTAAACATTTAAAAAAAAAATTTTTTTAAAGGGAAAATTGAAAATTGTCCTCTATAGCAAGTAAAATTATGATTCCACATTCAGAGACCCTACTTCCTCCTCACCTGCACCACACAGGATGGAGGGATCCAGCCCTGCACATTTTCTCCTTCACTGGCCTCTCATAGGTGGAGAAAGAGGCTGGCTTCCCCGAGGCTTGAGTGCAGAATGAGCCTCTGAAAGCAGCTGCCCTGGCCCATCAAGGAAGGTGGAGGTAGCTACAGAATGTTAGCAGAGGGGTTGGTGGGCAATGAGACTCCCTCAGCCCCTGACCTAAGCAGGCTAGCCTAGGATGGTGGAGACGGGCACCCCCGGCATGAGAAGAACAGCTGATGTGGGTTTGAACCTGGAGTTAACCTGAGGTCAATCACTGCTCATCAATTTAAAGATCAGAATGATGTTACCTACTATAGTACTTTGCAGAGCTACTAAAAGGATTCCATTAAAAGGGGAAAAGGGTTCTCCACAGAAGTGACACAGGCTATGTTCATTAAGTGACAGTTTCCTCTCCACCTTCCATCCTAGAAAGATGCTTGCCACAGAAGCCCCAGGGCCTCACTCCTGCCTAACCTCCCCTCACCTGGAAAGCCCCTCAAACAGTCCCATTGGAAGATCTCCGAAGAGGCGTGAAAGTCCTGGCCTTCCTAATGATAAGCACAAACAAGAGAAAATTTTCCAAGGGTCAGAGAGAGTCAAGAAGCAGGAAGGAGACAGGCAAGCAGGCCACAGGCAATGAAAAGAGCAGCCAGACTGCTCACAAGAGGCAAGCTACAGCTGGGACTGCCTGGAAATGGGCAAAAGGAAGGGAGCAGAAGGGAACTGCTCCAGACTCTGAAGACAGTTTCATCCTGCTGTGGGACAAGGGTCACCGTAAGGAAGCCACTCTGAGCAGCCTTTAGCAATGGGATACAGTACAGCCCAAAGTTGCACATCCTTTAAGTCCTCCCTGCCCCCAACACTGACCACTCTCAGCATGAGGCAGCCTCATCATCACAAACCCCTGTGACATGGTCTGCCACAGGGGCCCTGGGGCACTTTCAGTCCACTGAGTTTCCCCAGGAGGCTCTGTCTTCCCTTAGGCCCAGGGTTGGGAACTGGGGATGGAGAGTCAATAGAGCCAGCCTTTCCCATTAGACCTCTGAATTCTCCTCAGAAGTGATTACCAGCTGGGAGCTTAGCTCAGTGGCGTAAGCACCTGCCTGCAAGTGTGAGGTCGATCCCTGGTACCAAAAAAAAAAAAAAAAAAAGAAGAAGAAGTGATTACTAGTCTTTGAGGCAACACCTTGGGATGAGCAGTCACTGATGACAGCTCAGTAAGGTCATATCCTAGCCTTTTGAACTCTGAAAGGGCAGGACCCAACAGGGGGAGACAGCATTCTAGCCATAGCACACCATCCCTCAGGCCCAGATTTCTGTCCTGGACCTAGCTGAGAGGAAGGCATCCCAGCAGAATTATAGATGAGTCCAGGAGAAGTGCTGGGTCTGAGCCTACTTCCCAAAACAAGTAGTGTCCTTCCTAGTCCCGAGCCTCCACAGCCAGGCGAGAAGAGCCCATGGGGCATGGCCAGCTGTGGCCACTGGTGAGGCACAGGAAGAGTGCCCTGTAGTGGTCTTGGTCTAGAAGAGCAAGGGGTCAGAGTCTGAGGGCAGGCTAGGTTGCGCATGCAGTGGAAGCCTCGGTTGAACTCTTGAGCCCTTGAATTCTAACCATAGTGCCAGAGAAGCAAAGGGAGAAGTGCTGCTCAATGCTCGGCTGAGAGAAGCTCCCCACAGCTCCCTCTGGAGTTTCTGTTTGCCAGACAGGCCGGGGCAAAAAAGCCAGTGCCATAGTCCTTGACAGCCGCCAGTCACCACAGACAGCTGGAGAGCAAGCTACAGCTCAGGGAAGAGCTTGAAGAAGGGTAAGGCAGGAAAACATACCCTAAAGTCAGGCTGGAAATAGTTGATAAGTAACTACCTTAAAAATATTTTTTAAAAAAGAAAAGAGAAACATTTTGTAATACGTAAAAAATAAGTGCCCCAAAGCCAACATAAAACAGCAAGAAGGAACTCAGGCTTAGGTGAGCCTCTCCCCCATAGCACAGGACTTTACATAAAGCACTTATAGTGACCACCATGGGGGCAGCCTCTCAAAAGGATTATCATTCCCATTTGACCAGGGAAACTAAAGCTGATCAGATAAAGTAACCTGGCCAAAGTTATACAGTTAGACATGACCAGGGGTCCAAGTGCATCCCTGATTTTCTGCTAGATTCCAGTACCAGCTAGACAAGACCACTGAGACTAGACTAGCGTATCTGATGATAGGATAACAGAGCTGACTCTATGGACTAGAAACTTGTGCAGAGAGACTGCAGCCGTCAGCTTCCTAGGACAGGAGGACATAACTAGGCCCTGCCAGGGTTGCCCAACACCACCAACACACAGGCCTCAGAGTGCTGGACAAGTACCTCCCCACAGGGTGACAGAGCTAGTGTCTAACAACACAGCCTGACTAGAAAGAGGGTGGTGGGTGTTTAAATTTTTGTAAGACTATTTGTAAACTGTGAGTTTACTTTCTTTCTTTTTGCTTTAGCCAGAAGGCAGGAAAGAGATCATCAAACTAATTTAGAAGGTGAAGAGGCCCTTTCTTGTGCCGGTGAAGAGGGCAGGTGGTAGGGCCAGGGATATAGCCTGGCAAGCTCAAGATCCTGAGTTCAATTCTCGGTACCAGAAAAGAAAAAATATAAATAAATAAAAGAGGGCAGGTGCTAAAGTTCAGTCCTTGATTCTGCAGTTCATCTGTAAAGTCTACCACCACTACTAACCTAGTAGGAGTGTGGTAAGGATTACTGTGGTCAAGACAAGCACCCTCTAAATGCTCCTAAGGTACCTGTTATTAGTACTACAAGGTCCTCCCTGAGGGTGGTTAGCATTTTGGGCCTTTTCCCAGCAGGACTAGAGCAAAGCTGCATACTAGGGTCACTGGGTACAAGAAGCTTTGAAGTTTAACTCTGGGACAAAGTTCTGTGTGACTCTGAAGTCACATGCCAGGTTCCAACCTTCCCCCTGCCCTCCAGCCAGCTTCTGCCCCCACCCCCACCTTTGGCCCATAGAGGACGCAGCAGTTGAAGAAGCATTTGCTTTTTTAAGATGATGCATTCCCCACCCCCCCCCCCACCCCCACCACCCTCCTCCTCCTCAGGCTGCCAAGGCCCAAGGCTAGGCCCCTCACCTTTTTGTGCTTCTTGGCCATCCATTTGTCCCAGTTGTTGAGCATGTCCAGCCACTTGGACTCCCTCTGCCTCAGCACCTCCAGGGGGACTTCCTCCAGCCTGCAGAGCAGAGGGCAGGGCCTGTCAGACATGCCAAGAGAAGCAAAGGCCCTGGCTTTGGTTCCAGCACAAGCCTAGCCAGACCCGCATCCCTCCGCCTGTCTCTGCATTTCCCTTCAGGATTGCTAACTCATAATCACCCTGGGCAGATGAGAAAGAATGAGCCCCCTCCCTGGAAGGCACTGGCCAGAAAGGTAACAGGTTCAAATGTCCACTTCCCTTATGTATCATGGTAACCAGAGGGTTACCATGCCTGTCTGGGCAGAGTCTGAGTGTATACATCTGTGCACCAAACCAAGCATTCCTTTCTTGGGCCTACCTTGGTAAATAAGCCTTTTAAGAGGGCCTGTGTGCTAACAGCACAGCTGCACGTGAAAACTAGTCAAACAAGTACAGAAATAACATACCTCTTCATATCAGCCAAACTAGTTACTCAGTTTCCCCAATTATACCCTGGCCATTTCCCACCTCTTATCCTTTACCCACACCAGTCCATTGGCCAGAATCCATGCCAAGTTGTCCCTATTAAAATCTTAACACTTCAAAGCCCCGTCATGAGTTAACTGTTATTAGTATTATAACACACTACTGCTTGTATTTGTACAACGCCTACTGACTGAGCAGCTACCATAACTGTGACAGCACTGATCTTGGCGAAGGCCAAGGGTGTACTGTAAGGATGTATTGCTGAGACTAGAACAAACTCCTGAGCCTTGTGGAGGTGGCATCTGGTGGGCACTGAGACCAGCCCCAGACAGGCAGATGAACCCAATGCAGGCACAGGTGGACTGAGGTGGGAATCCCTGGCTTGGCCAGTGTGTGCATCAGCTGAGTGGCTTTTTCCAAGGAGTGAATCTCAGAATTCATGAGTTCATAGAACTCTGAGGTGCAGGCAGAAGTAGACTAAACTGTGCATTTACACAGGCTTTCTTATTTAGCCTATAGACTAAGACTGGTAAAACAAACCAGAACAAAAAGTATATGTATGCATCTCTCTTACATATACATTATACTTGCCTTTCTCAAAATTATCTTAAGTAGTGGATTACAGATATTTTACATTTCTTTGTTGTGCTTTTTGTGGAAAAGTTTCAATTAAGAAAGTACTCAAACTGGGTGTGGTGGCACACACCTTTAAACTTAGCACTTAAGAAGCTCAGGCAGGAGGAGTGTCATGAGTTCGAGGCCAAGCTGGACTACTTAGTGAGTTCAAGCCCAGCCTGAACTACATAGCAAGATCCTATCTCAAAAAAAAAAAAAAAAAAAAAAAAAAAAAAAAAAAAAAAAAAAAAGAATAAAGAAAAAAATAAATAAAAATTACTTGATGGTATTATAAAAATAAATGGTGGTAGCTCACACCTGTAATCCCAGCACTCAGGAGGCTGAGGCAGGAGGATCACTGTGAGTTCAAAACTAGCCTGGGTTACAAAGTGAGATCATGGCCAGCCCGAACTGCATAGTAAGACCCTGTCTCAAGAAACCACAATAAAGGGCCGGGGATTTAGCTCAGCGGCATAAGTGCCTGCTTTGCAAGCGCAAGGTCATGCGTTGGATCCCCAGTACAAAAAAAAGAAAAGAAAGAAATCACAATAAACAAACAAATAAATAAATAAATAAAAATATTCATGACATGAGGAAACAGAGGCTGAGAGAAATAAGATAACAAGGGAGAGTACCTTGCTCAGGGTCAAACTGCAAATCACATGGAACAAGAACTCAATTCCAAACTGAGCCTAGCCCAGAGCTGACACTCAATCCTGCTTCACTTCCCAGAAAGAGGCACAGGGTGGGAAGTGCTCACAGCAGCTCCTGAGAGCAGAACAGGACATGGTGCAGTTGGGGCCTGTCCCAGGCCTTGAGTCTCTGATTCTCCCTCTGCCGGAAGGAAATACGCTGCTGTGACTTTTACTGGCTAGAAGAACAGAGGGAGGGGCCCTGGCAGAGCTGAGGCCTGCAAGACACAAAGGGCAGGTCCTCTTCTTCAGTGCAGTTTATCTGGGGCACTACCCAGGCTTTAGAGAAGCCCTGGAGATGTACAGTTGAGAAAGGACAAATAAGACTCCTCAACACACTGACACAAGTCACCATCCTTCAAACTGCTGTCCCTCTCTGCCTAGAGACAGAAGTAGGGTATAAGAACATTTTCTTCTTTTCTCACCTCAATAAAAGAAAAACAAAGTCCAAGCCTTGAGGTCTGTTATTTTACAAGGGAACATACATCTTCAGGAAGCCCCAAACCCCTATGGAGGAGAAAGCAAAGGTCCCCAGGCCCCAGGCCATAGTGACTTTTACCACCCAGTGTTCTGCTTATGTACCAACTTAGGAGATCTTCAGTTAACTAAATGAGCAGCTGCCCATATTGAATCAACAGGAAGTTCTGGCAATTAAAGATGTGATAACATTTGATCCAGCCCCCCTTCACTGTACAGATGAGGAAACTGAGGCTCAAGGGGAGCAAGGCTTTTACCTAAATCTGCCAGTTTCTAAAGAATCCTCTCTCCTTGTGATTAAATACATGCCCAGTTGATAACTCAACCCCAGGGTCTGGCTCTGTTGGTAAAGCCTAACTGCAGGGCAAGACAGGTACTCTCCTAACTACAGATACACAGAGGAACATGCTGAGCTCTATTTTAACTGATGCCAGATAACAGCACTGGCAGTTTCAAAGCCCCAATGTCAAACCTCAAACCGGAATTTCAGCTGGGTACAAAACAAATGACTGTATTTCCTGGATTCTAAGACACTACAGATTTTAAACTACCATTGTGTTCACAAGACCTTCTCTTAAAATATACAAAACACCATTTCTTTAAGTGTACATGTCAGTCAAGAGATGTTTTGAGTTTTAAAATCTTAAACTGGGAAATTTTCATGGAAATGTGATCATTTAAATGGCTTCTCTTTAAACGGCAGGCAGAAGTTTTGCTTTTTTTTTTTTTTTTTTTCCTAGTACTGGAGATTTAACCCAGGACCTCACATATGCCAGGCTAGTATTGTATCACTGAGCTATATCATCAACTTTTTAGGGATGGGGGTTTAGCTCAGTGGCTTAAGCGCCTGCCTGGCAAGCGTGAGGTCGTGAGTTCGATCCCTGGTACAAAAAAAAAAAAAAAAACCTTTTTAAACTTTATTTTGAAACAAGGTCTCACTAAGTAGTCCAGGTTAGGCCAGAACTTGTAATCCTCCTTTGGCAGCTGGATTATAGGTATGTGCTGCCACACCCATTTGCCAAAGGAGTTTAATGAATTTGGGGATGGTAAGAAAACCATCTCGCCATTCCCAGCACTCAGCACATACTCTAACTACAGGCAGATGTCTCTTTCTGTGTGGAAAATACTCCTGAAAACTTGTACACTATACTTTTTTTTTAATCAGAAGGTTCACATATTCTTCAATAGAGTTATTAGAATTCCCAAGGCATCTGGTTCTACCATTATCTGATATAGGAATGGCTTCTATAGCAGCTAAATTCCTTTCCCAGCCAAACCTCACTTTCCCTATATGTTTAGACAGGCTGCATGTGAACTGATCCTCAAAGAATACCCGAAGAGGAACTGCTAAGATCAGGTATGGGGGTATGGTCTATACAAATACACTTAAGTGTAAACACTGAGGCGGCTTCCTCCTGGCAGTGAAGAAGGCATGAGCCAAATATTAGGGAGAGAATCTGATCCTGTTATAAGGGACCAAATGGTACATGGGGAGTGCCTCATGTCAGGACCTCTTTTACCCTCTAGAAAACCACTCTTTCCTGAAAGTGGCCTGAGCTTACTGATAATGGTTAGTAGCCTTAGATAACCATCTCTACTGGAACTCTGCCAGGGATGGGGCCTCATTACCTCCAGGGAAAGCCATCCTATTCAACAGTTTCTAGGACTAAAACTTTCTTACCCATGTTATGCCAAAATTTTCCTGGTATCTTCCACCTATAATTTCTTTTTTTGTTTGTTTTGTTTTTGTTGTTTCTTTTTTTTTTTTGGGAGACAGGGTCTTGCTTTGTAGTAGAGACTGACCTTGAATTTGCTTATGGAGCCCAGGCTGGTGTTCAACTTGGGGCAGTTCTCCTGCCTCAGCCTTCTGAGTGCTGGAACTACAAGCAAGCACCACCATACTCAGCTTTACCGATAATTTCAGTATCTCTTTGCTGAGGCTGTGCAATTCTCTGACCCCTCTCATCCACCCTTCCCTACCTCTGGAACACCTTTTCTTCTTACCTCTCTAAGTCACAGTATACCTTTAAGGCCCAATATACCATTAAAAACTCAAGTCAGGCATGGTAGTGCATGCCTGCCTCAGCCTCTGAAGTAAGTGCTGGGACTATAAGTCTGTGCTATCATACTTGGATTTATTTATTTTCTTTTAAATGCTGGTCACAGTTCCTAAAGCTGATTTTAAAACTGATCTGTGAATTGGGCAAGATATGAAGTATGAAATGACTACTTGCTTTTGACTTGTTCATATTGCTCAGCACTGTTCCTCCCACATGGATACCAAATCTTGAACAATTTCTGTAACTCCCATCACACTTCTCACAGGTATACAACAGGTACCTATCTGGTTTTCTCTATGACATCATTACTTTCATTTGCACTGTATTCAGGACACAAGCCACTTTTGCCTAGACAATTTATCTTTCTAATAACCTGTGAGGTACAGCCCTCATAGATTAGTATTTCCATTGGCCTATGAGAGACTTGACACAATCAGAGAAGTTGTATGACTTGGGCAAAGTCACAAAGCTAATAAGTAAGTAGCTGAAACTGGGCTTCCCCTCTGCAACAGTAACTCATGTGCTGCCCTGCTTCTCCCAAAGAAAGCTGTGGAAAAATAAGGCTCTTCTCCAGATGCTGCTGTGTGGCTCAATCTGGCCCCCCATCCATACCCCAACCTCTAGAAGACAGTCAGACTCCCTCCACTAATGTTTTAGCCGCCCCAATAAGTGCCCTCACTGGCAGGTATCACTGGCAAGGAAAACCTAGGCGGGAGATGGTAAACCAGGGCAATCTGCTGTCTGCTACCAGTCCCATCTCCTGAGGAGGAAAGGGTCAGATGAGACAAAAGAGGTGCCTGATCACAGAACCTGTCAGGCTCCTAGACTGAGCTAGGTTGTTATGCTGCCCATGCCATGACCCATGATACAATGACCCCATTCAAATCCTTCAGGTTCCAAGCTGCCTTAGCCTTCTCCAAAACCCCTGAAGATCAGAGGTTTTCTCTTCACTTGTTCTCCTAGACATCTACTCTCAACCTCTCTAGGTTGGCAGAATCAACAGGGGTGGTTCCCATGCCCAGAAGTTCTATATCCTGCAGTGCAAGATAAACCTTGGTCCCAAGGAATCAGTCTAATCCCTTCTTTAAGGCTCATTCCCCAAACCAGCCCAAATGAAGACAAATATAACCCCAAGTAGAAATCCTGAAGTCATAGACCACAGAACCGATTCTCTTATCTCACCCATCAGGAAGGCCAGGTGGAAACTGGCAGACAATAAACAGAGTGAGGAATGTGAAGTCCACCAACCTAGGTATTTATTCCAGTGCCTGCATTTATTAGCTGGTAGACCATTAGCAAAACAACTGACCTTCTAAGCCTCAAATTATGCATCTTTAATGGGACCATAATGCTTACCTCATATTTCATAAGCCTGCAATGAGGAATAAATGTATATAAGGTTCAGCCTGGTATGTGCCCAACAAAGGGTAATTTCTAAGCTAAAACTTTCACATCTCTTTTCTTATCTGACAGGTCCCCACAAATAGCCCTTAGAGATAGGCAGAGCAGGGTTATTGCCATTTTACCTAGGAAGCAATTAAGGTCCCAAGAGATTATATAATTTACTGAATAATACACAAACCATAATTCCTGGCTTCTGATCCCTGTTCTACCACTTTATAACTGTGAAACAGGAAGCTCTATTCTCTGAGCTTCCGGTTCCTCATCTGTAATACTGGGCCCATGCCACCTCCTCAGAGAGTAGCGCAAAAGATGATGTGAAGCAATAAGAGCTGACATGGTTCAAACATTGGCCACATATAACTCTGCCAAGCACAACACACGGGCATACAATTCCCCCACAGAAGTAACTTTTATTATCTCCATTCAACATACAACAACACTAACACAGAGCATGGTGGAGTGATCTGCTCAGTTACACAATCTGGAAGTGGAAGCTGCCACTAAAACATCTAAATGATGCAAAGTGTTTTAACATAACAGAGGCTCAATCTTGTCACATTCCATTCCTTTCACTACCCTCCAAACTAAGAGCAGGAGTAAGCCTTCCACATTTGGGTTTCCAGAATGAAAATGAGGCTACTGGAGAAAGCCCCGCCATAGTAAGGAAAATCAGGATGTGAACATGCAGAGAAAACATGATCAAATCATGGATTCAAAGACATTGAGGGTAGAGAAGCATCCTTTCCCACCACCAGCTGGAAAGAGAAGTGAAGATAAACAAAAGGCTGACATACTTTGCACATGGAGTAACAACCTCCAGAGTTCACTATCCCAGCAGGTCGTGGTGGTGCACACCTGTAATCCCAGCACTCAAGAGGCTGAGGCAAAAAGATCACTGAATTTGAGGCCAACCTGAACTACATAATGAGAACCTGTCTCAAAAAAAAAAGTTTATTACCCTAAGAGGTGGTAATGACTAAAAGTATAAATAAGTTTTAGGACAGTTCCATAAGAATGATGATGGAAAACCACAATGTAGAAGAGGATGGGCCAGCAGTACACAAACAGCTGACAGTCAGGCCTGTGGGCACAGCCAGTGAGACCATCCCTTCCAGAGACTGTTGGGAGGCCTGAGGCCCAGAAGGCAAATGACCTGCTACGGCCACACCGTGAGTATGTGAAGAGAGGAAAATGGTCTACTGCAGACTGCCATCTCTTTTAGCAGCCTGGCCATCCTGCCTTGGGAGTTGGCTGGCCATAGCCAGGCCTGTCTGGGTAAGAGGCTGGCTTGCTTCACTCTCTCCACTCCCAGCACAAGGAAATGTTGGGCCTGCCTCTCTTTCCCATGAGGCAGTCCTGGCTCTGCTCCTTCCGGCCCTGGGTCAGTGCACAGTGGTAAACAGGTTCTCTCCACCCTTCACTGGCCTTGGTGCCTGGGCCTCTGCCCAACTCTCCACTCTGCTCAGCTCCACCCCATTCCATGTGAGACAGAAGAAATGGCTCCTTTTGCTCCAAAAAGAAAAAGCCTCCCTGCTCTGTCCACTAAACTAGAGAGGGGTGTAGATCACAACAGAAATTCCAAGGCAACTGCCCCTATAACTGTAGAAAGCCATTGTCAACAGGAGACATACCTTTTCTAAACTCCAGCCTCCACCAGGCAAAAAGGTGCTTGAAATTCCCTGCCAATGACTGGGTCCTCTGTCACAATCTCACTGCAGGCCCCTAGGGGCCACCCTGACTCATGCACACCTTCACCCATCCTTACCACACTGCTAGTTCTTATTGATAGATCTTACCAAATTAGTCCTGTTTTGTTATGTTTTGTTTTGGTCTTTTTGAGACAGGATCTTTCTATGCAGTTCAGGCTGGCCTTGAGCTCACTTTGTAGCCCAGGGTGGCTCTGAATTTACAACAATCCTCCTGCCTCAACTTCCAGAGAGCTGGGATTACAGGCATGCACTACTACGCCCAGTTACCAAATTGGTCTTGTCTCACTGTTTATATATAAATCCCTTTTTATGCCTAGACTCCTTCATGGCTCCCTACTGCCCTCCTTCTCCAATAGAAACCTCAAGCCCTGGTAGTCTGGCCCTCCTGTTTTTCTGCACATTGGTCCTTTCCCTTAGTCCTATGTCTAGGTGTCCTTCTACTAAAGCCAGCCTTCCCTTGGCCTCCTGGCCCCACCCTATCCCCCAACTGTAATTCAGTCCCACTCATCATCTCATCATCAGAGGTCTCTCATCTCTGTATCATCCCTGCTGCTCCAGAAACATCACAATCAGCACCTCATTACATTCCATACACATCTCCCTCTAGCCTGTGCTCTGGGCTCTGAATCCACAAGGATGAATAAAATACAGTCCCTGCCCTTGAAGAGGTCAATCTGACAGAGGAGAGAAATGAATGTGTAAAAAACCAGCACACACAGACGTGCTAACTCAGAGCATGTGAAAGGTGCTAGGAGCTGCAAGAAGTGAGGGTGAGGGCAAGGTATTTACAGAATATTTCAAATGGAGCTCCCTTTTAAACTGAGGTTTGAAGGGTGACAGGAAGTGGCCAGGCTGAGGAAGGGAAAAGGACATACTTAGGGAGAAAGGCACAGTGTGTGCAGGTGCAAGTTACTAGGAAGGTATGCTGTGCTGGGGAATGTAAGCACTCCGGTGGAGCAGGTAGTTTTCCCACCTAGCCAGTCACTCTGCTGAGGCTGCATTCCATCAGGAGGCGAGTTCCTGGAGGGCAGGGCTCTGTCAGTCTCATTCTCTGCACTGCGTCCTGGGCCAAGAAAAGAACCTGCCACCTACTTGGCACTCAATAAATGTATGCTGACCAATTCTTTACTTTTGTGACTTCTTAGTTTCAGCGTTCTCAGTGGTGAGCTAGGAATATTGTCCTCTACCTTAAGACAACATAGGTCAAGCACAATGACAGCTAGATGAAGAACACACTCTCTTTGCCTTGACATGCTCTTCAGGTCTTCCTCGAAGGCCAGCACAGGGCTGAGCACAGATCTGCTTGATGATGGCCTTTTACAACATTACAGTTCTAATATTCAATTAACTTAACTGAATGTCTGTTATAACACTTTCCAAGCAGTTACTATGTACCAGACACAGCTCAGCATGTAACATTGTTACATTTAATTCTGGCAACAAGCTCATGAGATAGATCCTTTAATGATGGATTCCCATCCAAATTCTCTTTTTTCCAGTACTGAGGACTAAACCTACGGCCTTCTCACTGAGCTACACCCTTAGCCTTTTGTTTTGTTTTGTTTTTTCCATTTTGTGACAGGGTCTCACTGATTCGCTAAATTACCCACAATGGTCTTAAACTTGTGATACTCCTGCCTCAGCCTCCCAGAGTGCTGCGATTATAGGCATATGCTACCATAGCTGGCTAATCAACCCCCTTTTGCACATGAGAAAACTCAGGTTTCCAGGTGGCACAGGCCTATAATCCCAGCACTCAGGAGGCTGAGGCTTGAGGATTACTATGAGTTCAAGACCAGCATAAACTACATAATGAGTTCAAGGCCAGCCTGGACTACACAACAAGACCTTGTCTCAATAAAATAACAAAGGAAAACTCGGGTTTTCAGCAAGTCTGGGACTAGTAAAGGCCCATAGCAAGCAAGGACAGAATAGGGAGGTGACTGCAGACCTCACTCTTTTCTGGTTCTGTCACCAACTTCAGCACTGGGTGTTGTCAACTAGGCTGGTGGCTTGGAACTCAGTAGAATCAGAGCCATAAGCTTTGCCATGCTTGGCAAATCATTCTGCCTCTCTGGAATTTGGTATCTGCCTCTGTAGAATGGGGATCACAATGATAACTATACTCACAGAATTAAATGAGGTAAGACTAGAAAAAGCCCAACCCACTATACAGGCTCCTCTGTGAAATGGCATTATTATGACAACAGTGGGAGGACAGAAGGGGTTATTCAGAAGCAGAACAGGAAGTCTAGAATGAGTTATCTACAAGACACACAGAAAGTGATTGATAGTAACTAGAAACAAAAAACAAAACAAAACAAAAAATTGGTCTCTTCTCCAAGCGACTGTAACTAGCGTGGTGGGCAGAGGCCTTAGAGTACCCACTCTGTGATTGCATAGGAGAGTAGAAGTTCTCAGGGGACCACCTGTGCTCTCACTTCTGCTTTCTCTTCACAGGCCAAGAAGAGGAAAGAGCAGGCTCTCAAAGTCACAGCTGCCTAAAGGCCATGCTCCAGATGACTCAATGAGGAACTGACACGGGGACTCCCAACCTGCCCTGGTAGGCCAAGAATCTCCTGACCAAAGGCTGAGTGAGTCTGGCTCCTGCCTCACCCCAAGACCTTGGGGTGAGTGTGCAGAGCGCATAAGCAAAGGCAGATTTTCATGTCCACAGGATGCCCTTGTTCACCTACGATTATACCAAAGGCCCAAAGTGAACCTTAGAGGGTAATGCACATTCTAAATGTGAGAGCCATTATGTGCCACAGACACTGAGCCTTTATACTATGTTAGGTACCATCCTTCCTCTTTTTTTTTTTTGAGATAGGTTTTCACATGCAGTTCAGGCTGGTCTCTAACTCATTTTGTAGCCCAGGCTGGCCTCAAACTCACTGTGATCCTCATACCTCAGTCTCCCAGGTATGCACCACCACACCTGGCCTGTGCAAGCTACCTTTCTAACATCATCTCTCTTAAGCCTCATAATGCTCCCCTCTCCCAGTGCTATTCCTGGAGTGTCCACATGCCTGGAAAATATCAGAAGCAGGACTCAAAACCAAGTATGCTGGTGCCTTGAACCTGGGCCTTCCCAGGCTCACATTAGGTTCGTTCTTTCTGGACAGAGAGAAAAGGGAACAAAGCATGATTCTTCAAAAGTGATAGGTTAAGAAAAATCAGCTGGGCAAGCACATACCAATAATCCCAGCCATGACAATGGATAAAACAGGAGGACTGCCATGAGTTTAAGGCCAGTCTGGGCTACACAGTAAATTCAAGAGCTACATGTGATGGCGTACATCTGTGACCCCAGCACTTGAGAGACTGAGGAGGCGGATCACTGTGAGTTTGAGGCCAGCCTGGGCTACAAAAGCCAGTTTAAGGCCAGCCTGCCCTACACAGTGAGAACTAGCCTTAATAAATAAATTAAATAAATGAATAAATAAATAGTAAATTTGAGGCCAGCCTGAACGACACACAAAGTGAGACCCTGTGTCAAAAAGGAAAAAAAAAAATGGAAGAAAATTTAGGGCTGGGGATTTAGTTCAGCGGCATAAGTGCCTGCCTTGCAAGCCTGTGGTCATGAGTTTGATCCCCGGTACCGATTAAAAAAAAAAGAGAAAGAAAGGAAGAAAAAAAAAAGAAAAAGGAAATTTACTCTGGAAAAACAACATCCAAAGCCCAGAGCACACTGAGGGAGAATAAGACTCTCCCCCCCCATCTCACTACGCTCCCTCATTAGGGCTTTTACCACCTAGTTCCACTGGCTTTGAGATTATATAAGAGGTTGTGTGTAGGACGGGGACAGGAGCTGTATCATTTTTTATAAGAAATCAGCCAGAGGGCCGGAGATTTAGCTCAGTGGCTTAAGCACCTGCCTGGCAAGTGTGAGGTCGTGAGTTCGATTCCCAGTACAAAAAAAAAGAAAGAAAGAAAGAAAGAAAGAAAGAAAGAAAGAAAGAAAGAAAGAAAGAAATCAGCCAGAAAAACTCAGTAAGAAATGTAGAAACTTGGGACTGGGCTAAAGTCCTAAGGCTTGGCCAGGCAGTGTAAGGAAAGGCCACACAGTTGCCATTAGTTTTCCAGAGATGGAAGATTAGGAAGGAAGAGTCCCAAATTCCAGGCCCAGGTCCGTCACTTGCACAGCCTCATTTTCTCAGTTTCTCAGGGTACAAGAATCCTTATCCTAAAGGTGGGTGTATTGGTGTGCACCTATAATTCTGGCACTTGGGAAGCTCAGGCAGGAAGACTGCAAGTTTGAGTCCTCCGTGGTAATTTAGCAAGATACAATAAACTGGTTGGGAGGTAGCTCAGTATGAAGGCCCTGGTCCAATCCATAGTACCAATTTCTCAGTGCTTCTGTAACAGTACTTCAGTACTTCAGACTGTAACACTAGACAAATCAGCTAGACATGGTGGTGCATGCCTATAATCTCAGTACTTTAAGGGGTTAAGGCAGGAAGATCCCAAGTTTGAATCCAATCTGTGAAATGGAGCAACTCAGGAAGACCATATCTCAAAATAAATAAATAAAATAAAAAGAACTGAGGATATAGCTCAGTGCAAAAGCCTTAGTTTCAATCTCCAAAAAGAAAAGCTCCAAAAAGAAAAAGCCAAGTATGCTGGTGCCTTGAACCTGGGCCTTCCCAGGCTCACATTAGGTTCTTTCTTTCTGGACAGAGAGAAAAGGGAACAAAGCATGATTCTTCAAAAGTGATAGGTTAAGAAAAATCAGCTGGGCAAGCACATACCAATAATCCCAGCCATTTCTCAAGGTCACATAGCCAGTTAGTGGCTCAGGCCCAGGAGCTGAGTTTCCTGGTCCCTGTTCAGCAGTCTTTGTTTATACCATGCTCCTAATCCAGTTATCTTGTTTGATCCTCACAGTCCTCTGAATCCACCCATACCTATAACTACTGGCTTTAATGTCTGACTTCCCTGCTAGGCTGTAAATCCTACAGGGCAGGATTGGTCTATATCCTGAGCCTGGCACAAGGTTATATACAGGCAGCATTAGCCCTATGGTCAGATGAGGGAATGTGCCTTAGTAACAAACCACAAGGGTTAGTGGACAGGCTGGCACTGACTGGCACCCTAACTCCTATGCCTGATTCAAAGTGCCTTCCCATATGTTAATCTAAATCCACATTTACACTTAGAATTTCTCCTCTCTAGGAGTCACTAATAGTACTCTAAAGTGCTGAGAAGTTTGCCTCCAATAGATGTAGGAATTGCTTCCATCCATTCCAGCCAAAGCACCAGCTCTAAGAAAAGAACAAAGATACCAGGTAAACCAGGTGTGATAGTACATGCCTGTAATCTCAGCATTGTGGAAGGCTGAAGCAGGACTGCCTGCCAACTGGAGCCCAGCTTGGGCAATTTAGTAACTCTGTAAGACTTTGTCTCACCATTAAAATAATAAGCAGGTGTGGTGGCACATGCCTGTAATCCCAGCACTCGAAGGTGAGGCAGGAGGATCACGGCAAGCTCAAGGCCAATCTGGGCTACATAGTGAATTCAAGGCCAGCCTGAACTGCAGAGCAAGACCCTGACTCCAAAACAAAACAAAACAAAACACCCCAAAACTGAAACTAAAACAAATAAAAATTTTATAAAGAGCTGGAGATGTGGCACAGTATTAAGCCGCTGGGTCCAATCCCCAGAACCACTAAATACATGGATAAGACAGACACCAGATGAGATCAAGCCAGCCCTCAGCTGTCATATACCTGCTCCTGACCAACTTACATTGCACCCAAAGCCCAAACCTACTGTCCCCAACTGCCATACTACCCTAAGGTAGATTTTTGTGCCTCTCCTCAGGCCTCACTCTTCTCCTTGGAGAGGAGCTTGGCTCTCCTTGCCATTCAATATGTTTACCAGGCAGAAACCACAAAGTTCAGTATTACTCACCCTACTCCCTCCTCAATCAGATCAACAAACTTGCTTTCCTACAGGAGAGAAACAAAGAGCCCCTTGATGTGCCCTGGGCATGCCAGCCAAGCCTGGCACCTTGGGGAACCCAGTGCTGAGTGCTATGACAAATCCTAGTCAGCAGCAGGAATCAACAGCAACCCACTGTGGACAAAGGTGCAGCTGGTCTTGCCTCCCTACACCCAGAAGGCTTCAGGATGGGCTCAGTAAGAGGTTGTCCCACCTCCTCATTAATCCACACAGGCATTCACAAAATAAGCCCTAAATTTGTCAGCCTCTTCCCCTTTATGGCACCAGACCTCTTCCATGTCTCACTGTAACTCCTCTGGGACACCCTGGGTTCTCCCACAGGTCTCACCAGCAGTAGTCCCACTCTTCTTTTTGCCATCTTCCATGCCAGACCCATACTAACCTTTCTGAAATAGAGTAGGCCTCAGCCTGAGATGTAGGGTCAGCCTCAGTCTTCTTCCCAACCTCCTTTCCTAGCTACCTTTGCTACTACTTCTGCCTGCCACTCTTCTTCTTATCACTGCTCTTAGTGTAACAGCTTTTGGAGGGAATATCGCATATGGGTCCCCTCCTATGCAATGGAATGTCCTTCTGAGTCTGGGATCAAAGTCCACTTTTTTCTAGACTCCTGCAGGCAGAGCTGGCTGCCCTCTCTTGTATATTCCCAAGCAACTGCACACCTCAATTATAGCTTTTATCACTCAACATTCAAAGCTTTGTTTGTGGTTGATTTCCAACCGTCTGTGAACTCCTCGAGGGCAGGGCAAGAAGAAATGTCTTGTTCAGTTCCATATCCTTTGTCCCAATCACAGGTCTGGCAGAGTAGATGCTCAAAAAATGTTCAGCAAATAAGCTCACTGCTAAACTGGCTAAGCTAGCAAAAATAACCCTTGGCTTGTTTTCCCAGGCTGTTATGTCTACTGCCTACTTACCTCAGAAAAGTAAGCAGCTAAGACAGGACATGAAATGGAGTAGGATTAGGCTATGGGTAGGAAAGGTGAGAAAGATGACACAGGGAAAGCCAAAGGTGGAAGCTCCCTGATAGAGTTCTAGATAGGGGCTCTTAAGAAAGTTAAGTATCAGAAATGCTATTTTTGTCAACAAGGCAGCCAGGACAGCATTTTGCCTTCCAGGGAGGGTCCCTGGACACAGAATAGCAACAGATTTGCTAAGGACAGACTAATTGGTGAAAAGAGCCTTTCTCCTTGTCAAGCAAACAGTCTGCAGGATAAAGAAAGTGATCAGCACTGACAACAGGTGAACAATGGAAGGCTCTTCTCTGGTAGCAATGCATCTTGAGCTTGGAAGCTCAATAGTCTCCACAGTGAGGAAGAAAATGGGAAGTGCCACATAGCTGGACCACTGGGCTAACAGTAGAAAGACCTGGGATCCCTCTCTGATCTAGATTCTCTGTTAACTAATAGCAAGGTTTCCCCAAGCCACAGGTTCCTCACCGTAAAAGGAACACAATCCTTGCCTTTCCACTTCTTGCCAAACACTTCTGCCAAAAGGCATAGACTGGATATCAAAGTTGGTTGGGTGTTCTAAAATATTTTGGGGCCAAGATCAATGCAGTGCAGATTCTGGCCTATGAGAAAGCTAGGCCATGCTTCAGGGCCTTCCCAAGAATCTTCCTCTCTGTACCTTTCTGCTATTTCAAGAGCCAAGAACTTTCACCATATAAGAGCTGCCTTAAAACTGTGTGTGGTGGTGCATGCCTGTAATCCCAACACTCAAGAGGCTGAAGCAGGAGAATCATTGCCAGTTCATGGTCAGCCTGGGTTACAAAGTGAGCTCAGGGCCAGCCTGAACTACATAGGAAGACCCTGTCTCAAAAAAACCAAAAACAAAACAAAACTCCAAGAGCTGCCTTGCCCTTCATATTGGGATGGGGAAGTAGTCAGGTTCCTGCTAACTCCTGCCCTGGGTGTGGGGACCTCAGGGATGATGAGGATCTAATACCTTGTCTGCTAACATCTTAGCAAGACTTAGTCACAGGGTCGAGAAACAGGTTCTAGTTCTAGTTCTGTCATTCATGAGGTGGAAAACTTTGAGAACTATCTACTCAGATATTTAGTATGCTCATCCACAGAGTGGGGATAACATCCCTTGGGCTAGGGGTCATTCTTTCTCACAGGGATGAGGCCTTACTCATCATCATGACTAGAGATGAAAAGGAGAAAATGAAAAGACAAGACCAGTGTTCACTGAGCATCTACACTATGCCAGGCTCAGTGCATTTAAACCTTGCAGCAGCCCTGCAAAGTTGCTACTATCATATAGCCATTTTGCAAGTCAGAAATTCAGGCTCAAGCCAGGGATTTAGCTCAGCGGCATAAGTGCCTGCCTGGCAAGCACAAGGTTGTGAGTTCGATCCCTGGTACCAAAAAAACAAAAACATGTTTATAAAAAGGAAATTCAGGCTCATAGCTAGGCATGGCAACACACAGTAAAGATGCTAAGGCAGGAGGATCACCTCAAATTCAAAGGCAGCTTGGGCTATATAGTGAATTCAAGGCCAGCCTAAACTATACTGTAAGCAAGACCCTGAGTCAAAAAAAAAAAAAAAAAAAAAAAGGACAGGAAGAAATTCATCCCCTCAGCCCCAGAAGTGAAACAATATATCCAAGCTAATACAGACAATGAGATTCAACATTCAAGAGCTCATGTCTGGACAGAGTACAAGGCACTTTCTTTCCCCCACCTCACTGTAAATTGGTTGGATGGCTGGATCCAAGCCAGGTCCACTGACCCCTGGAGGTCCTATTTCAGACCAGATGCAGGGAGAATAAAACACCAAGCAGGCTCTATTGCCTTATCTCTTTCCCATAGCTTAGGGTTTCCTAACAGATGGACATACAGGCACCTTCCCAGGACAGTAAGGGGTAAGCTGGCCCTTCCTTTACCAAGTCAGGTCTTATCTGAGGCCACAGAACACTCACAGGGCTACCAAACTGGATTTTCCTCTGAGATTCAGAGATGGAAGAGGGGAGACAGAATGAGAGGATCTGTGGTCGAGTCACAGAGCACAGCCCCACACGTGTAGCTGATTCCTCCAGAGGTCACCCAGGGACTACTCAATGTCAGCTCCATGCTCTCCTGGGATCTGTTAATAGCTCAAAAAAAGTGGATGCTCTGAACTTAGAATCTAGAGAAAGTGGTAGAAAAGCAAAGAGAGGCTCTGGCTTGCGAGAAAGGCCCTGGTCTTACTTCAGCTGACACACAGTAGTCTGTAAGGAAGGGATGCCGATTTTGGCCAGTTCCATAATTTCCAAAGTCACAGAACTGTCATAGATAGCTAAAAGAAGAGACAGGGAACAGGGGAACTGAAGAAGGCAAAACTGCTGTTCCAGATGTTTTTCTGAGTCTAGCTCAGATCCCTCACTCTTTTACAGGAAGCCAATGCCCAGGGGATCCCAGAAAGCATAGCTCATCATCTCGTCTGGCTCACAGATTAAGCACACTGAGGGTGGGAAATTCCAGCCTAAGGAGGCCAGTTCTGACAATCACATGGTAAAAAGAGAGCAAGTTCAGAGACCCACCTGTCAAGCCATCTCCCTTGGACCAGGGGACCTGGTATTCAACTTATATCCTTCTTTACCTTCCTGACCACCTTCTGTAAGTTGCAGAAGGAATACTGAACAAGTCTGTTCTCCCTAACCCCATGTGATACACTAATATCACACTTCCCATTTTTCCCTGCTGAGAACATTTCTCTCTCTTTACCTGGTCCTCCTCGGACTTCAACATCCAACTCAGTCTCCAGCCAAGCAAGAACTAATGCTGCCAATCCCTCTGTCCATGCCCAAGCCACCCAGAGGGTCATTTGCTAGCTGACTGCTTTCTTGCCTTTGGCTATTACTGCTCCAGAACAGGTAGAGAACACCTCCATCCCACTAAAGGTGTTCTGAAGAGTAGGCTCAAAAGACATGGAGTGAAGAAGTAGAAGTGGCAAGGCTTGAGAATTGTTCTGAGTTCAATCCTCGGCTTTTCCCCTAAAAGGTTAATCATCACTCTCTGGCTTCAGTTTACCTACCCATATGGTGATAGCCATCTTTAAGGTCACTCTTACCTTTCTGACTTGGAATGTCTGTTTAGTAAATCATTCAGTAAATAAATATTAATTGAGCATTTCCTCCACTGCAGGCCTGAGAAGAAAAAGATGAATAAGCCTCAGCCCAGTCCTAAGCTGATCAAGCTAATAAACCAGTAAAGAAAACACACTGTTATCCTTCCAGGGCCATTCCTGTAGGGATATTAACTCCTACACTATTGTGGGAATCAAAGCCAGAGATGAGGACAAACAGGTTCCTGATAGACACCTGATTTCATGTGGGGGCCACGGGCCATTTTTATGAATAGTGAACATGGTGAACTGAGAGTCTTATTTGTTTTGTTTTTTGAGACAGTCTCACAAAATAGTTCAGGGTGGCCTTGAACTCCTCTATGTAACCCAGGCTGGCCTTGAACTCATGAAGATCCTCCTGCCTCAGCTTTCCAAGTGCTAGGATTATAGGTATAGCTTCTGGCCTGGCAATCGGAAACCCTAGGTTCAAATCCTAGTTCTGCCATTAATATGCTGTGTGATCTTAAGCAAGTTATTCTCTCTTGGCCTGCTTTCTCTTTTGTGTAAGATAGGTTAATTGGTAATTTCGTAAGATCCCTTCCAGCTCAAACAGCCACCAGCAGGAGATAGCCTCCAATCTGCTTTCTCTTCCATTTCCTGGAACTATTAAAACTGACTTCTCTTGAGACAACCTTTGGCCCAGGGTGGCTGAAATGGACCTTTAATCTTAAACCAAAGCCCCCACCATCTCTGCCACAACCATCAGCGCTAATTTTCCACTTCTCTGGGACAGCACATGAACTTCTAGCTCTCAACCATGGGACTGTGTTTAAGGCGGTCACCCTGAAACTTCACATAACTTCCTCTCTTATGGTCTTGGGCAAGACTTACTCTTAGCTTTTTTAGAACCACAAGATTAAACAAGGAACGTCGAAGCTTTCCAATACTTTCTGACAACCTCAAGAAAGTAAGGCAGTGAGAGAAGAAGAGGCCTGGGATTCCACCTCAGCTCTAGTCCTACAGACATCAAAAAAAGGTAAAAGGCGTCTGCAGAGCCACATCCCGGGTTTGCGGTTGGAGGGGTGGGGAAGACAGATGTCTGGCTGCCTGGTTGGGGACTACAGCCAGAGGGAGGTGCTCTCACTGGGGCCTCTCTCTGCCCACAAATACCAGAGGTACGCCCTCATTTTTCTCAACATTTCTCCAGCCCTTAGAAGGAAACTAACATTTTCTGAGTCACAGCTTATGCCAGGCACTGTGCTAGGCATCTTCATACACCACATTCTCACCCAACCACTGGCCCAGGTCTCAGCTCTACTCACATGCCCTCCATTAGCAGTGTTGGAAGTAAATGTTACAGTTGCCCTTTACAGTAAACATGCTCAAAGATCCAGGATCTTGCCCCTTATGATTCATAAATCCAGCCTTTTACCACTACATTACACTGCTCTGCATCCTAAGATCTCATTATCTGTCTGATAAGCATGTAGTAGGAATTCTCATTCCCTAGAATTCAACAACAAATCTGAATTCTTCCTTCCAAGACCCCACAAATGAAAATGAAAACTCCTTTCCCAGCTCTCAAGACCATACCCCTTTCTCAGCCCTGGGAACTGTTCCCCAATTTGAAAACAAAGTCTCCTTTGGGTTCTCACAAGCTAACCCAGAGGAAAATGGAACAAAGCATCAAGTCTGGGAGAGAGGATGAATGAAGGGTGCTGAGGCCTGCCTTTGCCAGTTGAAAGCAACTGGGGAGGGGCTAGAGGTGGGTGGGTGGGAACTCCCCTTAGAGGAAGAGCCTAGATTTCCCCTAGGAAGAAAGGTCTGGTGAACTAGAGAAGACTTGGAACTGGAAAAAATCTCAGAAGAGACAGTTATGGAGTTGCTAGTATGGAGTGGAGCTCTTAGATAATCAAGGCACTTTCATAAGTGCTAACGGTGGATAAGGGAGCCTTGGACAGCCACAATCAGTCAGAGAAGAGGAGAAAAGACACCTAGAGTAAAGCCCCCAATGTAATGAGCTGTCTCTGTTGAACAGGAGGGACATCAAGAGGGAGGCTTGTCAGTTCTGTGCACAGCACTAATCTCATGTGACATGACAGCTGGGATATAAGTAGGGTCTGCAGTCCATCCTTCCTAAGGCAACCATCAGTCCGCACATATTAATGATCTTGGGGAGCACTGAGGACCCCACTATACTGGCTGGCTGCCCAGCCTGCCCAACTTGGAGGGAAGTTGTGTCCACTGCCTCAGTTTTTGCCATCTGCCATCTGAGGGTTCCAGGGTGGTGTGTCTGGGTGTGCTATTTGTGCAGGGACTCAGCTATCCTGACTACTGCCACTCCAGATCTGGATTTGGAAAGATTCATTTCCCCACAGCATGCATGGGGTCTCCATGCTGTCCTGTGGCTGTAGGAGCTGACCGTGTATCCTGGATGGCGCTGAGGTGCTGTCACCATGTAGGTCCTGGGAGGAGAGTGTCTGCCTACCTGTTGCCAGGGACAATAGAGAAAGCTGCCTCTGAGGGGGAGGGGAACATTCTGACTCTTCCATGAGAAGGGACTGTCTGTCCCAGGATGGGACTGTTTTTTGGGGGCTAACCAGAATCAGTCCATCCAGAGATCTGCTGTCTCTAAGGTCAATCTGTCCTAGAATGGGATGGGGACAGGGCAGTCAGTTCTTAAGTCTATCTAGGGTTTTCTGATGTGGGGTTAGTGAGATGGTAAGACAAGGACATCTGTGGCTCTGTGGGGGAGGGGATAAAGAACATCTGTATGAGGGAGGGAGTTAGCGGCCTGTAAACCTTCCAGGAGGTGGCAAAGACAATCAGCCCTAGGACTAGGGTGGCAGCGGTAGGTAAGGAAACAGGTGTCCGTCATTGGCCCGAAATGGGAAAAAGACACTGTTGATCCTCCCTGGGGGCGGGTCAGTCTGTCCAGAGGATGGAGATGGGGGGTAAAACGAGTAGGATAGTCTGTCTGCACCTAGGTCGGAAGTAAGGCTGTCACTGCCCACAGCGGTGGGCCCATGGAGGAAGGGATGGGGTGGGGGTAGGATAGAGGAGAGAAGGGGTCGGGAGTCCCTGTTGAAAGCAGGACGTATCAGTCTGTCCTCAGGGCGACTCTGTTCTCGTCCAGGCCAGAGCCCACGCCCACGCGGATCCCGCTCCCTGTCCGGGCCCCCAGCCCAGGTCTCGGCTCTACTCACGAGTCCTCTGCCCCCTGTGAGCCTACGATGAATCCGAATTTGTCGATGCGGTGCTCGACGAAGCCGTTGGCCTCCGAGTCGGAGCCTAGAGAGCTGAGCTCGTCGGCAGTTGCCGCGTCCGGGCCTTGCGCCAGGTTTTCCCGGGTCCCTGATAAGCTCCCCGTGGCCGCTGGCGCGTGGGGCCCATTCTCTCCGCTGCTCTTCGCCATCCCTGCCGCAACCGCCGCCCCAGCCCCAGCGGCCACCTCGGCCACCTCAGCCGCCTCAGCCTCCCGGCCTCCGCCGACGCCGCCAACGCTCCGCCCACGCGTCGCGCCCATTGGCCACCAGGAGTTTGGGGGCGGAGCTCCAGGCCCACCGGGGAGCTCCCCCCACGCCCTATGGCGGCCAGAGCCTCTGGACCCCTCCCACTCCCCCCGGCTGGCGCCAACTGGCCCGACGTGAGGAGGCGGGGCAGCAGTCATCAGGAGCTCAGGGCTGCGGATCGCGAGAACTCACCTGGACAATATGCTCTGGCCTTTCCGGATAGAACCAGACTCCGACTGTCAACGTAGAAGCTCTCAGGCTGGAGGCCTAGGTTTTCCTCTCGGATTCTGCGCCTGCCATCAGCCTCCTTGAGGCCGGCTTCTTAAGCTTTTTAAGACGCCAAGAGCGTGGGTGTGGATCGTTCATCTGTTCATTGATGAACTATAAGGGGACCCAAATGTGTTCAGGAATTCTACCTGGGACCCAGAGCAGATTAAATTTTCAACCTTGACTAGAAGTGTGGCACCACATCTGCCTGATCACTGCTTCTGGGGCCTTAAGTTAGCTTGTAGAAGACGTATTAAGAATAATCAATGTGCAGATATGGTGGTACATACCTGTAATTCCAGCTACTGGGGAGGCTGAGAGGCAGGAGGAGCACATATCTGAGGCCAGCCCAGTTAACTTAATGAGATCCTATCTCAAAATGAAATAAAAGACAGGGGGTATAGTCCAGTGGTACAGTGCTTGCCTAGCATTCCTGGGTTTGATCCCTAGCACAAAAAAATTAAAAAGTCAGGCGTGTGCCCAGGACTAGGGAGGCTGAGACAGGCAGATCGCCCTGAGTTCAAGACCAGCCTGAACTCTACATAGCAAGTCCCTGTTCTGAAAAATTAATAATTTAAAAAGTAAAAAATCCAAAGTGTACAATAATATATATATATATTAGCATATTTACAGAGTTGTGCAACCATCACAATCTAGTTTTAAAACACTTTCATCACCCCAAAAAGAAATTCCTACAATAGCAGTCACTCCCAACCTTCCCAGATCCTGGCCACCACTAATCTACTTTCTATCTACAGATTTTCCCTTTTATGAACATTTCATACAAATGGAATCATATAGTAGGTGGCTTTTGCATCCAGTTCCCTTCTCTTTAATGGTTCTGAGGTGCATCCACATTGTAGCACTCACTAGTACTTCATTCCTTTTTGTGATGAATAATATTTCATTGTATGGATATACCACATTGACAGTCACTTAGATGTGTCCATTTTTAGCTACTAGGAATAATGCTGCTTTGATCATTCAGGTACAAACATTTTTTAAAAAAACAGTACTGGCGATGAAATTTAAGGACTCTACCACTGAACTACATTCCCCAGCTCCAACCCTTGTTTTTATTTTGAGACAGAGTCTCACTGAGTTTCCCAGGCTGGTCTCAAATTTGTGATTCTGCTGCCTCAACCCACCCAATCGCTGAGATTACAGGTGTGTACCCAGCCACATACAAGTTTGTGTGTAGACATATATTTTAATTATCTTGGGTAGAATTTCCTAGGTATGGGATTTCAGGGCCATAATGGTGACTCTGCTTAACTATGAGAAACTGGCAAATTGTTTCCCACATTTTTAGTTGCATTTTAGCAATAAGATACATACTATCATCAGTCCCATATTACATTTAAAGGAACTGAGGTTCTTGGTCCCTATAAATCAGTAAGTGAGGCTGGCCTAGAAAGGGGAAGGGACCAGCAAAGACAGACTTGAGCTGCAGAATCTGAAGAAGGCCTTAAAGGGACAGAAAGCAAGGGGTGGAGGGCTGTGAGCTTGAGCCTTGAATGATTTTACCAGCTGTTTCCTAGTGACCCAGACATTCTTAAAGATTTCACCAAGCAGTCTTCACATTCCATGGGCTTCTGGTTTTCCATAAACAGGGCAATACCAGACATGGGAGTGGGCACATGCTATTCTGGTCTTAAAATCCTGTCTGGGAGGACTCTGTTCGTCTCCAATGGCCCTAAAGTGGTGGGCTCTTTGATCCCAGCTCCAAGGAATGACAAAGTGAGCTGTACATGGGGGGGGGGTGTGTCTATCCCAGAAAAAGGAGAGGAACCAGGCATATTTAGAACAAATGTCATGCTGCAAGCATGGTAAAGTATCCACAACCCCCTGATTTAATCATTCTGGTCCTAGGTTCACATCCCAAACATATTCTTATTCACCACAGGGGTACTGTGGTGAGGGTGGAGACACATTAGTGGAGCCTGGGTGTCCATCACTGGAAGACTGGATAAACATTACTCCAGTTAATGTCTTGATGCTGCAACTTCTAATCTTACATCACACTAACTAGGATTTAAATTTCTGCTGTGACTGAGCAAATCACTTTTCTCTGGGGCTATTTTCTTTCTTTCTTTTTTTTTTTTTTTTTTTTTGTGAGGTTGAAGGGGTAGAACAGAATCTTGCTAAATTGCCCAGGACTACAGGCACATGCCACTGTGCCTGGCTTCTCTGAGTCTATTTTTTCATCTATAAAATTAAAGACTGAAAAAATACATGGTGAACATGGAGATGGCTAAGTAGCCAGTCATTTGTAGTTTGAAAAATGCTTGAAAATTCATTATTGTCTTTATTTTTCTTTGCTTCTTTTTAAATTTTATTACTGTTTATTTCCTATCATAGCCTATGGCTGTAGTAGGGAAGTTAATTTAATCAATAGTGTAAGCCTTGGGAGACAGCTTCATGGCTTTGCTCCTCAGTAAGTTGGTGTTCATGTCCAAAATTGCTAAGCTTTTTAGAACCTCATTTTCCACTTTTGAAAAGTAGGAATGTCAATAATTACTTGGTAAGTCAGTAAGCTATGTCTCTGAAACCTCTAGGATATAACACTCAACATATATTAGTTCCTTTACTTTAAACTCCAGAAGTCTTTTACTTATTTAATACACCTATAATGGGCCACACATTATTGAACAAGAAAGATGAAGGACTGGGCCTAGAGGCACACACCTGTAATCCCAGCACTCAGGAGCCTGAGACAGGAGGATCACTATGAATTTGAGGCCAACCTGAGTAGGCTACATAGTAAGTTCAAGTCCTTCCTGAACTATAGTGAGACACTGTCTCAAAAAATAAATAAAAATTTTAAAAAAATAGAGAGAGAAAGGGCTGAGGGTGGCTAACGGTAGAATGCTTGTCTATCATATATGAGGGCCCGGGTTGCATACCCAGCCCCTCTCAAAAGAGACACAGAATAAAATGAAGTCCTGGCCCAGTAGAGCATCAGCTAAGCATGGTAGTGCATGCTTGTAATCCTAGTACTCTGGGAGGCTGAGGATGGAGGATCACAAAATTCAAGCCCCAGCCTAGGCAATTAGCAAGATTGTCTAAAAATAGAAAGAGAAAGAAAGAAAGAAAAGAAAAGAAAAAAGAAAAGAAAAGAACCGGAGATGTAGCTCAGTATAAATGCCCTGAATTGAATACTCAGTACCAACAAAAAAATAAACAAATAAATTGAATAAACTCACAGAGTTTATAGTCTAGTGGAAGAGGGAGAAAATGATGAACAAGCACTGAATATTTTTCGGGCAATATCATAAAGAAAGTAGGACGGTGCTAGGGCAGAGGCAGGAGCTGGTAGGATCTGGGTAGACAATATACAAGAAGCAGAGCACAGGTACAAAACTACTTGTGTTTGAAGTAGAAGCGGGCTCAAAAGATGGTATGGTAAGACTGGAATGAGAAAGGAGAGGAGTGAACAAATGAATACACCATCAAAAAGGAGAGTCCCAAGCATGACTCAGTGGTGCACAATTGTACCGGGGATCAAACTCATGACCTCACACTTGCCAGGCAGGCGCTTAAGCCACTGAGCTAAATCCCCAGCAGTGGTGCACAATTGTAATCACACAGCTGTAATCCCAGTTACTTGGAAGACTGAGGTAGGATTGTGAATTCAAGAGTCTAGGCAACGTAGTGTCTCAAAGCAAAGAAAAGGAGAGCCCCACAGATTCCAGTGGTTCTCTGGAGTACAAAGTACAAGAGGGCTTAGAGGGCTGGGGAAATAGCTCAGCAGCACAGTGTCTTCCTGGCAAGCATAAAGTCCTGAGTTTGATTCCCAGTACCCGCAAAAACAAACAAACAAAAAAAAACAAAGCCTTAGAGAATGCTGGTTTTGGGGGGGGGATTGAACTCACAACCTCGCACTTGCCAGGCAGGTGCTTGTGCTACTGAGCTATACACCTAGCCCTCTCTAGAGAATACTGTGGAACATGTGATAGACTGGCTGCTGTGCACATTCTTCTGAAGGTAAGGTACTTACTAGAACACTGATATCCTTGCAGGTCTTTTCTAAGTTGGGTCAAGGGTGCTTACAGAGCCCTGTTACCCTGGGTCACAGAATGGTCAGCTTGCATGTGTTCATGAAGCCTGCCAGCATGGGGCACAGCCTGAGGAGTAATGACAGACAGCTGACTCTCAGGAGGTAGACAACTGATGCCCAGGAACTTAGGAAGAACAGGCAAGCTTATAAAGTTTATTTATCTCAACCTACAGCATAATAGTTGAGGATCTTTGACCCAGTGGCAGAAAACACAACTCAAAATAGGTTTAAATTTGTTTTTTTTTTTTTTTATCAGTACCAGGGATCGAACTCACGACTGCCTGCTTGCAAGGCAGGCGCTTATACCGCTGAGCTAAATCCCCAGCCTAAATTTGTGCCAGGGGTGATGGCTAACTGGAAGGCTGAGGCAGAAAGACCAGAAGGTTTGAAACCAACCTGAGCAATTTATTGAGACTTGTCTCAAAATGAAAAATAAAAAGGGCCAAAGATAAAGCTCAGAGGTAGAACCCCTGGATTTGTACTGGAAAAAAAAACTTAAACCGTATTTAGTAGGTTCCATAGTTTTTAAAAATGTATATGTATGATAGGCTGCAGGAGCAGTATGATCCAGAGGTTATATCAGTAGAGCTATGGCATCATTTTTCTTATTCCTTCTTGTCTCTCTGATCTTCTCACAGCCGCTTCCAGTGTGTTGGCAGTTCCTGTTCAACGTTTCATACTGGGTTACACACTGGGTCACATACCTATCCCTGACCTAATTATCTCAGTTTAAGGCTAAAGAACACTGCTGGCTTAACTGAATGCAGTATAGGGCAAAAGTACACTCTGTGCAATATGATAAGGAACAGCTTTATCCTCATCCTGTTTCATGAATTGTGGGGCCTAGGAGCACCCAGAGCTATTTGCTTACTTGCTGTTTTTTAAAATACAAAATATGCAGAATAGTTAAGAGCAAATCCCCAAATCAGGTAGTTAATGATCATAACTCCAAGGTCTTTTTTTTTTTTTGGTGTTTTTGTTTGTTTGTTCTGAGACATGGTCTTGGTGTGTAGTACAGACTGGCCTTAAAATTCCAGTGATCCTCCTGCCTCAGCCTCCTGAGTGCTGGGATTATAGGTGTGTGCCACCACACCTGGCCAGGTCTTACATGTTACTTTTGTTTTTAAGAAGTAAATGTCAATACTGAAGTACCATCTTACCCCAGAAAGAATGGCTATCATCAAAAAAAATCTAATAATAACAAATTGAGGTGAAGATATGCAGAAAAAGGAACTCTACTACATCATTGGTAAGAATGTAAACTAGAATAGCCACTGTGGAAGTGTGGAGATTCCTCAAAACACTAAAACTAGAAATGTCATTTGCTCCAGCTATTCCTCTTAGGTATCTTCCTAAAAGAATTAAAAAATCATATCCCGTGGATACACACATACTCATGCTTATAGCAGCACAATTTATGATAAGCTAGATCTTGGAAGCAGCATATACATCCATCAGTAGATGAATGGATAGGGAAAATGTGTTTTTTATACACAATGAAGTATTATGCTGCCATAAGGAAAGATAACTTATTTCATTTACCATGTTAAATTGCATCCACTTACCTATTCATAGGTAAGTGGATGCAATTTAACATGGTAAATGAAATAAGTTAGGCACACAAGCTCAAATATCTCATGGTTTCTTATATAAGAAACACTGTATCTACATATATCTACATGTGAGTAGATGTACATATGTAGTTATACACGCACAAAGAGCAAAATAAAAGAGATAATAGGGAGAAGCTCAATACTTCCACAAATTACATATTCTGCTGTTTTAAAAATATTTCAATGTAGTTTGGTGGTGTATGCTTGTAATCCCAGCACTAGTGAGGCAGGAGAAGTGCAATAGGAGTTTGAGGCCAGCCTGGGCTACATAGTGAGTTCAAGGCCAGCCTGAACTACATGGCAAGACCCTGTCTCAAAAAACAAAAACTAAAAAGTGTACTTTTTGTTTTTTGAGACAGGATCTTGCCGTGTAGTTCAGGCTAGCCTTAAACTATATAGTCCAGGTGATCCTCCTGTCTCAGCCTCCTGTGTGCTGGGATCACAGGCATGCACCACCATGCCTAGCTAAAAGCCCTATATATTTGTATGTGTAACTGCATTTATGCTTAAATATAATTTATTAGACTTGCCCAATTCTTTTCTTTATTGAAACAGGGTCTCATGATATAGTTTAGGCTGGCCTTGAACTCACAATGTAGTCCAGGCTGGCCTCTAACTTGCAGTAATCGTCCTGCCTCAGCCTCCTGAGTGCTGGGATTTCAGGCATGTGCTGCCACATCCAGCTGCCTGATTCTTTACAGAAATAAGCATTTGGCTGCTATAATTAACAGTGCGTGTTTCCATTCATGTGTAGATCCTAACATAGCTTACTATAAGCTGCTGTACATACAGCGTCTAATACATAATTTTAAAGTGAAATGGTGCTGATCATCAGTGGCCTCCTTTAGGCTACATGATAAGCACTCATTTCAAACAGCAGGTAGAATCAAAAGTGAAATTCTATGATTTCTACTATTCATAGAATCCTTTGAGTGCAATTCTTTAAAATTATAGCAGCCCCAGGTACTCAAGGAGCTGAGGCAGGAGGGTCAATGGAGCCCAGAAGTCCAATGCCAACCCAGGCAACAAAGAAAAATATTATCTATTAAAAAAAATTACAAAAAAATCCCCCCCCCCCCAAATTACAGTGCCTCTGAAAGTCGAGTCCTGCCTGGTTTCCCCAGTGGCTCCTCAAGAGAAACATTTTTTTTCCTGTTTCACTCTGGTCTGGTAGAACACGCAGACAGGATGGTCACCAGGAATGGATGAGCTGTTTTAGTTTTCCTAAGCACTCCACTGGCTATGTGACCATCTTATTGGAAAAATAAACAGGCTGAACAGTCCTCAGGAGATCACATCTTAAAGCACGGAAAGCTGTGTAAGCAACTTTGTTAACAGCAAGGCCCTTAGTTGGGTGTGGGGGCCCATGCCTGTGATTCCAGCACTTCAGGAAGCTGAGGCAGGACGAATACAAGTTTGGCCCCACCTGGGCAATTTAGTAATTTGGTAAGAGCTTGTCTCAAAATAAAAAATAAAGGACTGGGGATATAGCTCAATGTGAAGGCCTGGAGTTCAATCCATGGTACTGCAAAAACAAAACAAGACCCAGCAAGTCCCTATCTACAGGCTGCAGGCTCTAAACAGGAAGTGCAGTGCCAAGATGCATGCTGGGTCTATGGTCACTAATGTTCATAAGGTCTTGTGGTCAATGGGTCTCCTGTGACTGAGTGAATAAGAACAGATTTTCTTTCAGGAATTCCCGGAAAATCAGTTTGCTCCTAGTCCAGCTCAAAGAACCCATTCACTCATATTTGCCTAACAGCATTCCTGACCTCCTGTCACAGCCTCAGTCATGGAGGCCCCGCAGGGTCTGACAGTCTGTGGAGGCGTGTGCCCTGACCCCATTCCAGAACAAGAACTTATGTGGACTCTCTTAGGTCTCCTGATCTCTTCCCTCTTGAAATGAGAACCGGCAGTGCTCGGGATTTTTAGTGTTACCCATGGAGAAGCAATAAGCTCCCCAAAGGCGTCCAAACCATGAAATCCACTTAAGGAAGACAAATGTTGGCACTGGCCCTTGGGGCAAGTTTCCAGCAAACAGGTCACAGAGGGTAAGCAGTGACATCACATCAAGCAAATTAAAAAAATGAGGGGTCCAGCATTTTGCAATGTAGCCACATGACTGGCACTCAGAGGTGCTGCCTGGCCTTTAGGTTTGGGGTTAGAAGCTTTAAGCTTGGCTTAAGAGGAGCAGTGTGGTGTCTAGAACTCTTGGTTCTGTGAGAATTGCCTCATGCCTCTGAGCCCTGGAGAAGACGTGATGGAGCACTCAGGAAGATTAAATGGGAGGAAGAGATTGAAAATAAAGCACTGAGAACTTTTGGGGACTTCAAACACATGCACTCTTCAGAATGCAATTGGCTTTAGGTTGAAAACCAGGAAATGGTTACTAACCAGCTCTCACCTTCCTGCTTCTGAACACCCACAGAAGCGCCTATCTCTCTGTGATACCATGACTTTAAAAGTAACAGCTTACCTCCGGCCCTCTCCGGGGGCAGGACTGCGGCAGTATTTTCACACACATTCACCTTCATACTGAGTAACTGTGGGCCTCCAATTTACCGTTTCAGTGTACTTTACTATTAAATAGGAATATTCACAAGTATTAAGATGTTATAATTGATGAAGTACTTTAAACAGTAGGGACTACATTTTATTATGGGCTTAACACCTTTATTTAATGATTTTAGAATCTTTACAATGTTCCTGTGCTTGCCTTGGGTGAACTATCTACAAAGGGGACTGAGCCAATCAGGTGATGGGTGATTCTGGGCCTGCAGGACACCACCACCCTGAGCTGCACCTCCAGTGTCTTTGTGGCCCATCAACCCAAGAACTAAGATGTTATCCTTCTTAGTTTGTGATACAAGTCATGCTGAAGGAATCGTGTATTATTAGCCCTTCATACACAGGACCGGACCTCTGGAGGGTCCCACTGTTTTAAAAGGGAAATAAAAATATAATGCTTTTTGAGACAGGGTCTTGCTAAGTAGTTTAGGCTGGCTTCAAACTTGAAGCAACCCTCCTGCCTTAGCCTCCTGTGTGCTGGGATTACAGGCATGTGTCACCACACCCAGCCTGGGACAAATCTTATGCTGCTTTCACAAGAATATTCCAACAGTTCCATAAGAACGCTTCAAGAGTTTATTAGACATACCACTGCAAGACACAAAATGATGAATAATGTAACAATCATAGTCTATAAGCCAAGTGCTACGTGGCACTGTGAAACTATTCTGTAGGCCATCCTTGTACTCTCAGCTCCCAATAGGCTGGAAGAAATGGAGGCCCCCAAAGGGCCCTAACACAAAGGGATTCCAGAGAGTGGCTCAGAAAGCTTTCCTACTCTTACCAATGTGTGGGAGGGTAGGGCAAAATTCTGCAGGACATGGAATTTCCAAACTGAGTAGGAGGGAAATAAATGCATAGGCAATGTCAGAGGTCCCAGGTAATCTCCTGGGTCTGGGTCAGGACATGGAGGACAGGAGAGAATAAACAACAGGGACTCAACAGCAGATCTCTCTTCTACTTCTTTCTGCCACCTCTCTCCTTGAGGGCCAGGTGGATGACAGCACCACTGGCCATATTGTAATAAGCCAGAGAGTTGGAATCCTTGATGAAGATGCCCTGGAAAACAGATGGCAGGACTCAGTATGGGAATCTGGCCTTGAGCACATCACTGCAGCGCCCCCACTCTGAACTTAGCTGGGTTCACACTTTGAAGTAAATCAATACAGCATTCAGAGAAGCTGGGGTCAGGGAGACTGGAAGGCTCCGGTTCTTCCTACAATGCTTTTCCTTCCTTCCCACTGACTGACCATCTTTCCCTTGGTCAACATTTGGCTCAAAGCTCAATTTCCCAAGACAATGGCCCTAAAGAACCCCCATGGGGGATTGAGCGCTCAAATGATGAGACCCTCAGAGATTGGATGGGGATGAGGCTCAGAGATTGCTGGTGTGTTCAAGCCTAGGACAATGCAGCACTCCTTTGGACCTGGCAGGTCTCAGGCTGGGCTGGCACCACTACTGGGTCGGGAGCCCATCAAGACATTCTCAAGTGTTGCTCCTGATTTCTACCTTAGTCATCAAAACAATTTTCCAGACCCCAGGAGGACTGCCCACCAGCCAGCATTACCACTTACAGCGTGGACTCAGATGGCCACACCCAGGTCTCTATCTATCCTGCTCTGGGAGTTTAGCTTCTGGGATGGCAGAGGAGTTGGGACCCAAGGAACAGGACCAGGAACACCCTGACTTACCTCATACTGTAGTTTTTGTTTCCCTGCAGGCATGCCTGTGGCTTCATGAATCTTTACCTTGATGACAGAGACCTGCAGGACCAAAAAGAGATCATTCAACCCTTGCTAAGGCTACCCAGAGGAAGTTGTCCCCAACCCCTTGGCTCCCATGCACCTGACAGCAGCTGGAGAAAACAGCCCATACCTGGTCTGTGAGTGGGAGGGTGAAGACCAGCACCTGCCCATTCAGCTTCCATTCTGTCTTGTCCTGCATGTTGGGCACCTGTACTTTGATAGACACTGGACCCTGCGAAACAGGAGTTGGCCATTATTCCTGAGAACCCTGACCCAAGGTTCACTACCGCAGGGCATACACACACCTGTCTACCTGGGCTCCTAGACTTTTTTTTTTTTTTTTGGTACTGGGGATCGAACTCATGACCTCATGCTTGCCAGGCAGGTGCTTAAGCCACTGAGCTAAATCCCCAGCCCCTAGACTTTTTTTTTAATGTACGTTTTTTTTTTCCTTCGAGAGAAGGCCTCACTATGTAGTTCAGGCTAACCTTGAACTCATGGCAATCCTCCAGTCTCAGCCTCATGTGTGCTGGGATTACAGGCATGTGCCACTGGATTCTGCCCCCTACCCTATTCATTACTGACACCATTCCCCTCCAACCTTTGTTGACCTTTTTTTTTTGATTACTGAGACAGGGTCTCATTTTGTAGTCTGGGATTGCCTTAAACTTGTGATCCTCCTGCCTTAGCCTCCCCAGTGCTAGATTATACAGGTGTGCCACTCTGCCTGGTTCCTATTGATACCATTTGTAACACTGAACAAGTACTTGCCCTCTTCAAGATTTCACTTCTGTTTCTTCCCTCTTCTCTTTTCTTAAACAAGGTCTCACTATGTAATCCAAGCTGGCCCCAAACTTGCAATCCTTCTGCCTCAGCCACTCAAGTACTGGGATTGCGTGCATGAGCCACCAAAGTCCACTCATTGCTCTTTCTTTTTTTTGGTACCAGGGACTGAACTCACGACTGTGTACTTGCAAGGCAGGCACTTATGCCGCTAAGCTAAGTCCCCAGCCCATTTCTCTTCTTGAAATAGACTTTGCCTTGCCTCTTGATGATTCTGGTGTCTAAGACCACGAAGGTAGATAAAAATGCTCTACAATCCCCAGAAAACACAAGGGGAAAGAATGTGACATGTGAGGTCAGAAGACCTAAGCCTGGATCTCAACTCAGCTACCCAGCTGACTAGGTTTCTGAGCTTTAAGGCCACTGCCTGTGACCATGACTACAACACAGTACTGTTGTGAGCACCAAATGGAAAAGATGTTAGGAAAGGCTTAGGTCTATCTCCACACTTGAGGAAGTGCTCAAGTGCTAGGAAATAGCATTAGAAGCAAAACTGAACAGATTTGGGCAAATCCTTTTGGGGTGTAGGAGCTAGGCTTGTTTCTGACTCCTCACAGAAGCCTAGTAGCCTTCCTAGGGACCAGCAAGACAAGGACCCCACCCTAAGACACAGTCTTCTGAAAGCTGGGTCATTCTACCTGATGACCACCACTAATGGGTTCACACCAGATGACCGCCTATTTTTGTGCTCCCTAGTTGCTGCCACCACATTTCATGTGTTTTCAGAGGCCTTCAGGAGAATTCCATGGCTAAGCTGGGCTCCAGAAGCTAAAACATAGGAACCAAACACTCCCAGCCACAGGCAGCACTGAATCACAGACCTTGTTCCTGCGCAGGAACTCCTCCTCAGGCATGAGGCTGTCCTCTGTCTTCAGTTTCTTGGAGGCAGGCTCATCCTCCATGGGAGGTGGAGGGTGCACAGGAGGCATTGGAGCTGGAGCTGGGACAGGAGCCACAGGTGGGGCAGGGACAAAAGCTGCAAAGATAGCAAACAGCAGTTCCATGAGTTGGGGAGGGCCCCAACCCAGGACTGGTGAGGTATAGAGAGGGGAATATGCAAAGCTGCTCTAGTCAAGTGTGGTGTCCTTCCTTGCTGTGTCTGGCAGCCAGCAGGTTCCCTGACAGGGGCTCTGGGATGCTGCCCAGTCTGGGTTGCAGAGGACTGGGGGATGGACAAGACTGATGGAGAGGGCAGGTACCAGCTGACAACAAGCATCTATCAGGCCTCTGAGCCTGTCTGGGTCCTGAATCACGAGTGTTATGCCATTTCACCCTCCCATCTTTCCCAGAAACTGTGACTCCTAGCTCCCAGCTTAGAAATCTTTTCATGTACACAGTCAAGGCTCTCCTCTGGGCAAGGCACCTACCTGTAAAAGCTGTCACTAACATTGGCTTCTGCTCTATGGACCACAGCTGGACTGTTGTCCCTGCCCCAAAGGCCTGGAAAGGGATGCAAGGGACACTGACCTGTTGGTACAATCATGGGAGGTGGACGGGGTGCCATGATTGGAGGTGCAGAGGGAGGCATGGGCACCACATTGATCCTGGGTGCATGGATGATGGGAGGCATTGGGGCAATCACTGAGCCCGGGGGCAGCCGGACCACAGATGCCATTGGTGGGCGGGGCATCACGGGCACTGCAGACACAACTGTAGTTCGGACAGGAGGTGGCATCTGTAGGGGAAAGACACACAGGTCTCAGGAAGCCAACTCAAGAGCAAGAGCACATATACCTAGCAACTGGCCTCCTGCAGCTCTGGGGATGGGGGTAAAAAGCTCCGACTGAATCTCCCATCAGATGTACAACAGAAATTATACCCCAGAGAGGGATGGGGTGTTTCCCACCCAGGAGCTGGTGAATCAGATTCCACCAGCTGCTCATGGCATACACTGAAAGTGACTGAAAGGGTTAAGGGTCAAGACTCCACTTCCTGGAGACAGGCCAACAGGTCTCAGAGATCCTTTAGGCACCACAGCCTTTCTCTAATACAAATCTGATTCTCTCATTTGCCACATGCCTTCCTCCCTGTAATCCTCTGCAGATGGAGATCACACTAGAGGTTCCTGCTTTCACTTAAAAGGTCCTTTCTCTTTCACTTAGCATTTAGGTCTCAGTGCAAGGCAGCTGTTCTTCTAATGGGCCCTAACAATAAGAGCCAAACTCCAAAAAAAGTGGTTAGAGGGTGGCTGCTTGCTCACCGCAGGTGGCCGGGGCACCGATGTGATGGGCGGGGCCGAACTGGGGATGTTTGTGGCTGAAGATGGGGGTGGAGGCTGCTGGGGGATTTCATTGGGCTTGCTGGGGCCAATCTTCTCTTTCGTATCATCTTCGGGCACCAACCCCTTGGCCTTGTGGATGGCTTCAATCTGTTCTTGAAGGGTGATGTTGGCTTGGGCAGCTTGCTGGGTCCGGGCCATGCTGCCTGAGTGACCATCCCAGGTGACCTGCAAGGGAAAGCAAAAGTACAGCCTATTAGAACCAAGTCCAAGACTGGAGATGGTGGGCAGGGATGGATCCACTTGAGCCATACCTTTTCCTCTGGCTTCTGGATCTCCTCCTCACCAATCTTCTTACCGATGGCTGTTTCTTCCACACCAAAGATGTCAGTACGCCGCTCAGCCAACTGCTTCAAACTGCTCTCAATATCCAGACCTTTACAGGATCACAGAATAGCAGGGGAGAAAGGGAAGCTAAAGGTGGTGCCCTTCCAACAAGGCAACAGTTTTCCATGAATGTGAGGTTGCGGTTGGGCCCATGGCACAAGGCTGGCTCCAAGCCTACGAAAGGGTACCTGAGTAGCACTAAGGCTATGGACCCAAGGGCCTCTCCAATCCCTTGGAGTTATAAAAGGATAATGGACCACAGAGGATGACTGCAATGTGGACAGGGACACATGAATTGTACGCACCAGTCAGTAATAAAAGTCTGGCTCCCTGAGCGGGCCTATCCCATTATTTTCTACAGAGCAGGAAAAGGACCGAGTTTCACCCAAGGAGTAACAGTGCTCCAGCTATCAGTCTAAGACAAATAAGCATCATTCCTAGTTTGGCCAGACCTTGCCACGATGTCAACAAACAAATTACCAACATCAAGCCTGCCTGTAAGGAATATTTAGTCCTTCAAAAGCTTTCATTAACAACTGTTAGTTTCTGTATTTGCATGAAGCAAATTAACTGCAACTTAGACACTGCTACGGGCTCTCCAGGAACCCTCACCTTACCTGGTGCATACACCTCATCATCACTCTGCTTCTCTCGGATGGAGCGATCTCGCTGCTCCAGCCAGCGGGGGTCCAGAAGCCCAATGCGCATGTGTTCCTGCATTTTGCTGGCAGGGATCTTCTCTCCCGTAATGGGAGACACGAGATATTCATCTGGAGCAGGGGCCGGAGGCAGGGGCTTGGAAGCTGAAAGGAAACAGATGTTTGAATCAGAATAGTGGGTGACAGCTAAAGTTAAAAGACAATGGTGCTTCAGAGCTAGGTGTGATGGCACACATTGGTAATCTCAGCACTCAGGGGGCTGAGGCACGATATCACCAGGAGTTTGAGGCCAGCCTGGGCTACGCAGAGAGATCCTGTCTCAAAAGACAAAACCACACAAAAAGAATGTGTTTCATCTACCCATCATTCATTGGAGGGACATGTATTTGGTGCCACCCTTGTATGTGCCTTAAGGGCACTGGAGACTAATCCCTGTTTCCCATAATGAGGCCTGTAAAGAGAGGCTTACCAATCCTCTTACAAGCTCTTAGAAATAGCGCAGTATGAGAAACATGAGGACATGCAGAACTTTCCAGGGTAGCTCAAGGCCTGGGAAGAAGACCCTACCTTTAGGATCATAGTCCTTGCGGACAATGACTTGGTCTGGAGTTGGAGGCAGAGGTGGAGGCATGGGTGTCTCTGGGGGTGGGGGCACTTTCTGCCCTTCCTCTTCATCATCTGAACCCTGAAAAGCAAAGCAGTGGTAGGACTCAGAGAAGATAGTGATGAGAGGTCAGCTCCCTGCAACTGGGCCTTGGTAGCCTTCACAATGGTAAGAAGCCTTGGCCTCTGTCAGCCAATGTCCATGTGCTAAGCCTTCTGGGCCAGTGGAGACCAGCTGGCAGTAGGCCAAGCTGCTTCCTCACAGCATGAATGGGAGCACCGGAGGCCCTGTTGCTAACACTCCTCCCAGGCATTTATAGCAGCTGGCACCAGGCAGTCCCAAGAGGCCAAGGGCACTTAACATGCAGGGGAAGGGTGCAGGGGGCAAGTCAGCACTCAATGGTAGCTGCTCAGACAGCAGTGCTGGGAGGGGGAAAAAACTGAATTCCCATACACAGTGGCCCTTTCTTCTCAGGCTGCGCATAAATTCTTTCTGGGGAGGGAAGAGATTGGCTCTGCAAACTCGGTGCCTACTTGCAGGGACTGGCTGGAAGTGGGTAGGGATGTCTGAAAGGAAGTGTAGGCTACATTTAGAAAAGCTCTGGGAACTACCGATCCTTTGGGCCTAAGAGCTCAAAAGGCAAACAAAGCACAGGGTAATGCAGAGTTCGTTAACTGTGCACTGGCACAGGGGTGGAAGCAAGGCCTCTGAGCCTAGGGGAAGGCCATGGAACAGGGCCTTTTATATCCTTATGTGTGACTGAATCTTTGTTGTTAGAACTAGAGGGAGGCTCTGTGCTGCCTGAGCTTGGGCAGCTGCACAGCCAGTCCAGCCTCATTCAGGCTTTCTAGGCTCATCAGGGAGCTGGGCCTCTGGTTCAGTGGAGAGCAGCACATCGACCTCCTGAGTTCCAGGGAAAAGGCAAGCCCAAAGGCCATACAGGAGCTTACCTCATCCATGTCCTGGACTTGGGTATCTTGGTCCAGCTGGGAAGGAGTTTCCTCTGATTTCTCCTGTTTCTCATCTTCCTCATCAGACTCAACCTCCATCTCAACTTCCTCACTCTCCCCAAACTTCTCATAGCGCTCCTGAATGAGGATTCGGGCACCCAGCTCCTCTGGTGTAGTAGGGGGAGGGAAGTTCCCTGGCAAGGAGCAACCAAAGTCAAAGGGATCCTTTTCAAAGGCCCATCAGTTTGCCCTGTCTGTCAAGTTCTCCAAGGGCTGGTACAGTTAAGAACACACTGAATTGCATTTAATTTGGGCAAAGTCATATCAGTGAAATTTTCTGGAAGCAGAGAGGCAACAGACACTAATAAAGCCTTCTGAGAGATTCTGATGCCCCTGGGAATACCTGAATGAGGTCTCCTGGGATGACTCCAGGCTCTTGTCTCCCACTTGAGGTGTTTTCTTCAGACTTACCTTGCTCATTAGGTTGGAAGTCCACTGTCTCCACCACCACAAAATCATGCCAGTCAATTTGAGCATAGGCTACCCGCTCCTTCTCCTTTTCTTCCTCCTCCTTCTTCCTCTCACGTTCTTGGAACTTGGCCCACTCCACTCGGTAACACACCTACATGGATGGGAGACAATGGAACTGAATGGTGCTGAGCTGAATCAAGGTTTGTTTCCAAAAGGTCATCTCTAGAGCATCACCAGTCAACATTTTCTTCAGACCAGGAAGCTTCTCTACCAACAAAGGGAACTCCTACTGTTCTACTCAAGATAGCAAGAGGTTCTGTGCTTACAGAGCAGTAGCAAAACCTTCCATAAAGACTACACCTCAAACCAGTGGTCTAATCAGCAGTCTGAGAGCCTAAGAAACAAAAGCCCTCCTGCAGCTAGCACCAATATGCCTGCTTGACTAAGAAAATTTTAGGGTTTCAAAACATATCTATCACCAGAGGGCCTGCTCAGGATAGGTCTTTCTGGATGGAGAAAAGAGACCCATTGATGCTAAGAACAAAGCTAGGAAACATGGAGCCCAGATACAGTATCTGCCCTTTGTAGACATCAGGTCTTTCTTCCTACTCCTGTGCCTGGATCATATCAAGGTATAGGTTGAGGGCCGAGGATTTAGCTCAGTGGCATAAGCGCCTGCCTTGCAAGCATGCGGTTGTGAGTTTGATCCCCGGTACCAAAAAAAAAAAAGATATAGGTTAAGTAAGTCTCATTTGAAATGTTTCAGATTTCAGAATATGTATTTTGCACATACATGTTGGGATATCTTGAGATCAGACCCCATCTAAAACCAAAATTCATTTACATGTCAGATACACCTTACACAGCCTGAAGGTAAACACAATACTTTTAGTACACCTTTTTTTCTTTTTCCAGTACTAGGAATTGAACCCAGAGCATTCTCAACAAGTTACATTTTCAGCCCTTTTGATTTTTAACTTTGAGACAGGCTGGGCTCAAACCTATGATCATCCTGCCTCAGTTTTCTAGAGTGCTGAGATACCAGGAATGCACACAAAGCTTGCACTTGCATTTTTCTTTTTTTTAGATGGGGTCTCACTAGGTAGTTCAGACTGGCCTTGAACTTGCAATTCTCATGCCTCTATTTCCTAAGTGCTAGGATTACAGCTGTGTGCCATCTGTACCTGCACTCTGACTTCGACACATCACAAGAGGTCAAGTACAGAATTTCTAATCTGTTGACGTGTCAAAAAAGTTCTGGATTTTGAAGCATTTTGGATTTTCAGATTAGGTATACTTAACCTGTACTGCCTGAGAGACTATTTCCAAACACAAAATAAAATCTACACAATAGACCCTACACTATTAGTAACTGGTTAAAAGAAATCCTATTCAGTGTACCTGATCCAAAACTTCTCGAGGATTTTCAGCTTCTTTCTTGAGCTTTGTGAATAAGCCTTTGGGTGGAATCAAGATCTGAAACAGAAGAGTTAAAGTAACTGTCAGTATACCACAGTATAAGGCCTTGCTTAGGCTGCAAGGTGGCACAATGGGAGCGGATGGGATGCTGAGCCCAAATTCCAGCCCCACTTGGCTGTAACACTTTGGGGAGGAAAACAAAGATGAGCAAGCAAGTATGAAACTATGCGCAACAGTGACAGAAAGCAACGAGCACCGGCAGGTTACCTACAACACAGTCAACACGTGAGGCTTTCATGATACTGATTTGCTCCTACGCTTTTAAAAATGCCTCCCCTCACTACTCTATTTAGGACTGCAGTCTATCTGTCCCATTCCTTATACTTGCAATCTTCTGCTTTTTCTCCATGGTATTTATCACCATCAGACATCCACTGACATTGTACTTATTTATCTTCTGTTAGATTAGCAACTCTGCAACACAGGGGTTTCTCTGTCCTCCGTTCACTACTACATCTCTAGCACCCTGAATAATATCTGACAATGTAGTTACTGAGAAAAGGAACGCTGCATTTGTTCTGAAGCCAGTCATTCCAACTGTCCCAACCGTATCTACTGCCACTGACAAAGAGGCTCAGTCTCACCCTGACCTTCCTTGTACCTCTACTCCTAGAATCTTATCTGCTCAAAGAGTCTTCCATGGTTAGAGATACCAAAGCATTCAAGTAAAAGCCAATACCCATGTTCTAAGAAGAAACAAAATAAATAGAACAGAGATAGATCTGAGGACCTTTCACTAGGGAGGCAAGTACACAGGGTGAAATTAACCCAGTGTTCATTTAAAATTGATACTGTGCACTTACAGAAAAGCTTTGGTCTTTAATCATTGTTATTCTAGCTGCTCTACTAGCTTTTGGATTTGTTCCTTTTCTAAATACACATATTTTTACAATTCTGATTATACAAACACAATTAAGAGTGAGAAGTCAAAAAAGAAATCCTATTGGCTGAGATACAGCTCAGCAGCACAAGCACCTGCCTAGTAAATACAAGGTTCTGAGTTTGATTCCTGGTATTGAAAAAGTTTCAAAAAAGAAATCCTTTAAGTCTTTGAACTTAAATAGTCAAGGTATTTCATCTAGATATTTTACCTAGATATGTATAAACAGCAAATCTGTCAGTGTACTTACTAAATTAATTATACAGGCGTTTTTTTCCTTTTTGGTACAAGGAATTGAACTCACAACCTCGTGCTTGCCAGGCAAGTGCTTGTGCTGCTGAGCTAAATCCCCAGCCCTTTAAACTGGTTTTTGATTGTGGCAATATAGTCAGGTACTTGTGATCATAGTGTCTGCAATGAAAGTGACAGCTCTCTAGTTCCAGGTCTGTACTTCCTAACTGTGTGACTCTGACCAGGTTAACTTTTCTGTGCCTCAGTTTTCTGTAAAGTGGGCATAATAGTGGCTGCTAAGGAGGAGCCTAGTGAGTATTAAAATAGGCAATAGTAGACCATTAACAAGGGGCTTGCCTCATTTTAGGTCCTGCAAGCCAAAATGTCTACGTACCTAGAGGAAACTGGCACCTGGCCTTATCACATGCCAGGTAACTGCCTAAGGGTAGTTTGAATACATGTTTCATTTGTCTTTAGAGTAAGACATCTGTATTGTGTTTAAAGAAATAACTAAATAGGGCTGGGTGTGGTGGTGTATGCTTGTAATTCCAACACGGAGGCAGGAGGATTCCTGAGAGTTTGAGGCCAACCTTAACTACACAGTGAGACTGGTCTTCCAGTTTGAGGCCAACCTTAACTACACAGTGAGACTGGTCTTCCAAACAAACAAACAAACAAACAAACCAACCAGTAAATAGGAATCAAGACTTAACATTAAACTGAGATTTGTAATATTTGCCCTGGGGTTACAGAGAATGGTGTACTCAAAGACAACAAAGGGATACAGTTGTATAATGTCTCCCTCTTAGGTTGTGCCACCCCATCCTCCAATCCTGCCCCTGCCCAGTACCTTAGTATACTGCTCCACCAGTTTTGTGAAATAGTTGAAGAGGCTGTGTTGTGGGCGGAGAAAGTCAAACTGGTAGTTGCGCTGCTCTTTCTGCATCAGCTGGGTCAGAAACTGGCGCCCATTCCTGGCCACAAACTGAGCTGTCAGTTTCACCACATCCAGGTCAAAGGCTGAGATGGACGGAGGATCGGCGATGAACTCAAACTCTGGAGGGGGCTCTTTGGGCACAATGGTCTCTTGGATCACCTGGGCTTGGACCTAAGATGCAGAAGGAGTGTGAGGCATGGGAGTGGAGTGGCTGCTGAGAGGGGCAACACCTCCTTGTAGAACGACCATGGACCTCTATGCTCTATTAATTGTGTAACACCACTGGCACTTGGTGTCACAGAATCCTAAATCATAAAAGCATCAGTGTCTTGGTCAACTGTGGCCTCAACTCCATGAATGGCTTTATGTGAGATCTGTGCCCATCTATGTCTTTGTTTCTGCCCTCAAATCAAGAGCCAAAAATGAGCGGCAGAGACAGAAACTTGGCCTATTAAATCCTACCCAAGAAGGTCAGAGATGCAGTAGGGCCTCCATGTGTGCAGAGACTCCCACTGTACAAAGTACTTCCATGACCTCCACTTGAACCATGAGGCAGACAAGATGGGTATTATGAATCCTTTTTGCAGATGAACAAACTGAGGTAGCCTAAGGCCCTGAGAGTATTACATAACACAAAGTCTTTTTAGAACCTGATCTCAACCTGTATTCTATCACAGCTGAAAGTATGGTAAAGTGAAAGGACAGACTAGGTCTACATATGGGCAAAATGTGTTGGTCATTCCTGTCTTCATTCAAACCCTGAGTCTAATAAAGGCAGGGTGGAACGAAGCAGACCAGACAGAAGGGAAGGGATAGTAGAAGGAGGGGCCTGGGCCACAGCTCCTTGCTCAGCTTAGCCAGGCAAGAGATCTTTCACACATAATGGCACCGCCTGCATGTCACGGTCAAGGCTCTGGATAAATCATATGTCTACAAGCTTCAGATTCCTCACCTGTAAAATGGTCATTCTGTTGTTTCCCGAGGCAGGCACCAGATGTCAATAAAGAATGGCACTGAGCTTGACAAGCAGTCCTTAGGAAATGCTAACTGTCCTCAGGATTTCACTGTCTGCCCCTCAGTGTCTGACTCTGTAAGCTGTGGAGAATAGCCTCACTTCTCTCCCTGGGGTGTTGTGAGGTATAGGCCACAAAGTTAATTATATGCCCCCTCCCTGCCACTGCCTTCCTTGTGGCCTAGCGATAGGTGCTGGGCTCCAAACCTTTTGAGGCAGCTGCTGCTGTGTGGCTTGCTGCTGCTGCTGCATGACCTTTGGGATGGCAGCTGAGGGCTCCTGAGCCTTCCCCTCCTTGAACTCGCTGACCTTGTGGCGGTAGTAGGCATGGTAAGGGTCATTGGGGTTTAGAAAGTTGAACTTGGGGTTGTTGATCTCATTCTGTCGTATCCTAGCTTCAAATTCAGGCCCATTTCTGGAAGAAAGGAAAAACACAAGAATTAAACCCACAGCCCTTGTGACTGCTCAGCTCCAGACCACCACCCATTTCAGGCCCATTCTTGCAACTATCTACTGTGCACAGAGGCCCAGCCCTCACGACAGCAGACCTCATCGGGACCCTGGACACCGGGAGTCAGTGCCATTGGTCTCACTGGGCCTGGCCCAGGTGGCTTCCACCATGGGGCCTCCTTGACTTCCATCATTCTTTAGTTCCTCTGCCAGTTCTACATCTTTTAACCATCACGATACGGCTTTTTTCTTTTGATAATACTTAACTTTAAAAAAAATATATTTTAAAAGATAAATATTACCACTTCAAAATAAAAACTAGTATGTCTGAACTAACAAAAAGTTAAGTAAAGCTATAAAGCTGTTCAGTTTAGTTTAGTTTGCTGAGATTAGTTCTCTTAGGTAAAAGGGGTGATGAGCAAAGCATTAAAGATATACAGTGCTAGCACCAAACTGAATTTTTGTCCACTGAAAACTATGAACTAGGGAAAAAAAAAACCTGAAAATTTGGGTGATTTACTTTAATGCCTTGCCCAAGGAATGCCTACAATCACAGAGGAAACACTGCTGCATACAGACTTGGCGCTGTAAGGCTGTCTAAGGCACATTCAGGTGACCGGGTGCTAACACTGGCTGAGGAAAGGCATTAGGGAGGGGTCACTGCTTTTTCCACCTGGGATGGTTCTCCAGGTATGTCCCATATCCTCCACTGGCATGCCTTCAAAACCTCAGGACAATGACAAAATGTCCCTGCCATGTTCAGGAACTCCAACTTTTTTTAAAGAGTCCTATGGTACTAATTCCAGGTACCATACTTACATATAACGTGTGTCAGTCAGAAAGCACAACTTGCATGACATAAGATGTTTGAGTTTCACGTTACTACTGACTTACTCAGATCCAGAACAAGTTAGCAAAGTACACTGTGCCACAATTCCTCCACATGTAAAACGTTAATATCACTTTTCCTCTGAATCTTAAGTATTATTGAGAAGACCAAATTAAGGAGATGCCAAAGTTTATTTTTTGGTACTGGGAATCTAACTCAGAACTCTGTGCCTGCCAGACAGTTACTGGGCTACTAAGCTATATCCCCAGCCCACTTACTTATTTTTGAGACAAGACCTCCCTAAATTGCTCAGGCTGGTGTTGAACTCATGATCCCCTTGTCTCAGCCTCTCAAGTGCTAAGATTACAGGCACTGTAATTTCCAACTCCAAAGTCTTTTTCAATCATGCAGTGGCCTGGAAATGCATGGGGCTGTTACTCCTATGAAAAAGCAGTTTCATAAATATTCAAAATGACTTGGTATAAGGAGATGCCTGTGGGGCTTCAACTGCCCCATTGGCTAAGGTCCTTGAACTCAGAGGCACCCAAATACAACAAAGCACAGCTCCAGGTGCCAGTGCCAGTCAAAACACATCACTTCCCTCAGACTTTCATACCCCTGACAATGTCAGTTAAAAAGGTCAGAACACAGGATGGAGGCAACTCGGTGCCCCAAATTAGCCACCACATATGTCACGCTAATGGTCAACACGCAGGCTAGCTCCTCAAAGTCAATTCTGGTCATATCCTGTATCATTGACTAATACCATGTCTTAATTTGACAATTCACCAACCCAAGTGAGCCCATGGATTTTTACTTTTCTTTTTGTTTTTTGTTGAGACAGGATCTCACTATGTAGTTCAGGCTCACCTTGACCTCATTATGTAGTCTAGGTTGGCCTCGAATTCACAGCAAATATTCCTGCCTCAGCCTCCTGAATGTGATACCATGGCTGTCTAGAAATTCATGTTTTAAGAAGCATTTTTTCTTTCTTTTTCTTGTTTGTTTGAGACAGGGTCTCACTGCGCAGCTGAGGCTGGCCTTGAGCTCACTTTGTAACCCAGGCTGGTCTTGAACCCACAATGATCCTCCTGCCTCAGCCTCCCAAATGCTGGGATTACAGGTGTGCACCATCACGCCCAGCCTGAGAAGCATTTTTTCACCTCTTTATATAATACAAATCACATGAGGATGTGAAGGCACACTTAAATGCTGCTAAACTAAGTCACCATGCCTAGTAAACTGAAGGCTGCTACAAAAGAGGGCTGTGATTGTCTCCCAAACCATAACCTCACCACATCTGGGAACAATCAGAAAGATACATGATGAGAAGGCATGCATGTTTGTTCCAAGTTATCCTGTTGCTTTAAGGAAGCTTAGTGTTAATTTTAGAATTAGATCCCCCAACATAAGGAATAGATTTCAGTAGAAAAAGATGTGATTCTGACTCAGCCCAGCTGGTGGAACTTTTTAAGGGTAATTTCCACTTCAGCTTTTTGACAGGAAAAAGCAGGGAGGGGAGGACCCAACCTAGAGACAAAAAGCTCCTTTTGGTAAGGCCCAAGTAGTTGTAGATGTCTCCTGCCTACTGCAGAACGTGTGTGTGTGCCCCCGCAGAACCGGAGCAGAGCCCTAAATGGTGGCTTTCCCTCACAATGAACTACTGGCCTGTCCCTTCACCACAACCTAGAGGAGAACAAGTGTACAAGTTTTAAAGTTCTACAAAAGCAATCATCAACAGTTGAAAATAAATTAATCTAATTATATATATGTTTTGTTTTTTGTTTTAGGAAATTGGGCAAATGCATTTTTATGTTTGTGGCAGTAGCAGATGGCACAAAACTACTGGAAAGCTACTTGGAAAACACTCAGAGGCTCCCTACAGTTTCACTTACCAAATGGAAACACTGGCAACAATTCTAAAGGAAAATGCAGTGAAGATTGCTAAGTTAAGGAAGATTCACCACCTAGGCAGGATACATCTCAAAAGAATGCACACTGTGAGGAAAGCCATGAACAATGAGAGGTACTTATAACACAGTCCAGAAGACAAAGGCAAGACAGTATTACAAGGATCCAAAGGAGGATGCCAAGGGCCAGAAGAAAACAGAAAAAAGTAAAAACAGCCAATAAAAACTAATCTGATACGACTGTAGTGATTCTTCATCCAACATCCTTTTCCTATTTATTTTAAAAATATCAGAGGAACCAGGCGTGGCGGCACATGCCTGTAATCCCAATACTTGGAGGCTGAGGCAGGAGGATAGTAGCAAAAATTTTTTTTTTTTTTTTTTTGGTACTGGGGATCAAACTCACGACCTCACGCTTGCCAGGCAGGTGCTTAGGCCACTGAGCTAAATCCCCGGCCCGATAATAGCAAATTTCAGAAAAACCTGGGCTACAAAGTAAACTCAAGGCCACCCTGAACTGCATAGTGAGACCCTGTCTCAAAAAGACCCCCCCCCAAAAAAAAACGAAACAAAACAAAAAAACAAGAGGAAAAAGACAAGGTATGAAGACTGCTGAGACATTAAATGTTTATCTTAAACATAATACCTGTTGACTTAAATCTGATATGGTCTAATAATGGTCAAGTAAGCACAAGCAGCTTTTAACTGAATACCCAGGCTAATCAAAGCCCTTTTTACATGTGATTAGATGAACCTGAACAATGCAGACACAGTGCAAATAGATCAACCAGAATAATCTCTGTTTCATTTTTCTAGGTTGGGAAAAGAAGGAACATTTATTAAATGATGCAAGGTGCTGGAGATGCTGCCTCAGGGGTGGGACTGTCAAGGCCTGGCTGTTGCATAGCACATGACCTAACAGAGGGCAGCAATCTGCTCAGGGCCAGGTATAGCCTCCATGTACGAAGGTGGTATCCATTCCTCAAGAGAAGTCAGAAATCCAGGCTTACTGTGAAATCCCCTCATTTTTAAATAGTGGCAACTAGTTTGAGTTTTAATAAAATACTGTAGGGATAAGCCCCTATAACAGCAATGGCAAACTTTTTAGAGCTTTCCATGATATAAACAGCCCACTATGGGGATGGTGCTGTAGGTTTACCACTACTGACCTACACACTGGATATAACCAGTTGGCTGTCAAAAAGTCTTAAATGCCCTAAACCAGGAGATATATTTATCTTTGGAGTCAAGTGGCCCTCAAGAAGATTCCATCTAAGGATATGTGAACGTGTATAAAGCAACAGGGAGGGCCTGGAGGAACACTGACCAGTTGCCATCCCATTCAGGAAGAAGGCTAACACTTCCATGATGTCACTGAGCTGCATTCAGTTCTATCAATTTATGCCTGCCTAACGACAACCTCATGACAAGGTAGCATTTTACTCAACTTCACAGATGGGGCATTTAAAACTCTACGAAATTTGGTCTTTGCACAACGCAAATGATGGACTTCCCTTTATTGTCCTAAGGCCAGCAGCTCAGACACAGACACACTGTCCACTGTCTAGGCATTTCCTCAGACTGAATTTGGGTACAGAGGCTCTTGTGTTTGTGGGACTGGGTGACACTCACTTTGGCTACTGCTGTGCTGTTGGTGATGCCAATCCTGTCTGTGGCCTACCTCATTGCTGTACTGTGGTTTTAGATGAACTGAGCTCTTACTGCTACAATCTACCTCTGACCCACCATGCAGAAGTTACTACGTTACCTGGCCACAAAGCTGGCAGTCTTGTCTACGATGTTCCTGACCTCAGGGGGAGGGTAAATAATCCCCACCACTGGCTTGGAAGGGGTAGAATCCTCCTTTGAAGATGCTTCTTCTTCAGTTGGCTGTGAAAACAAGAAAGGGAAGTAAGGTCATGAAGTCCCTGGTTTGAGGCAGGATCCTCATTAAATTCCTCCAGGATACTGGTGAGAACAGACCTTGTCCCACAGACTTGCTCAGGTTAGAACCCTTAACTTCAGAAAGCTAGTTCTCTTAACTATGTGGCACTGGCACAGGTTGCTCTTGGGATGTAGGGAAAAGGACAACCTGCCTGGCTCCCTCCTGCACTAGACTATCTCAGTGGGAGCAGCAATCTGCATTTCTACCAAATATCTAGGTGATTCAGATGTAGGGGTTCTAGCTACATTCTGAAAAATCACATTCCAGGGTCGGAGATTTAGCTCAGCGGCACATGCACCTGCCTGGAAAGCGGAAGGCAGTGAGTTCAATTTCCAGAAAAAAAAAAAATCACATTCCAGAATCCAGACGTTCATGTTTGTAACTCTGTGCCCAGCACTGCACCTACCCCAGAATATTTAACGATTGTTTGCTGAATAAAGAAATGAGAAGTCTGAGGTGTAGCTGGGTGGTAGGGTCTGAGCTTAGCATGTGCAACGTTCTGAGTTCAAAACATGCAAATTACTTACTGGGAGCTCCTTGTGTTTTGAATACTTTTTCCTTTTTTATCCATTCCAGTCTTAACCACTATGCAACACATAAAACTACACTGGAATATCTAACTGTCCCATAATGTTCCATAATCTTCCAGTGCTAAGTGCTAGTGATTTGAACTCAAGGCCCCATGCATGCTAGGCAAGTACTCTACCATTGAAATATATCCCTCATCCTAAACAAACTGTGTAAGTCAGGCCCAGCCCAGCCTCACCTGAAATCTGTGATCGTCCCATCTCAGTCTTCTAAGTAGCTGGGATTACAGGCATGTACCACCATGCTCCAGCAAGTTCTCATATTCTTTTTTTGTTTTTTAAAGACAGGATATTGCTATGCAGCTCAGGTTGGCCCTGAATTCACTTTGTAGCCCAGGCTGGCCTTGAATTTGTGCACCACGATGCACGACTAGTTCCCATTTTTTTTTTTTTTTTGCGGTACCAGGCCCCATGCACGCTAGACAAGTACTCTACCATTGAGATATATCCCTCATCCTAAACAAACTGTATTGTTTGTTATAGTAGGATCAAACTCATGACCTCACACTTGCCAGGCAGGCACTTATGCCACTGAGCTAAATCCCCAGCCCTAGTTCCCATATTCTTAACACAACAGCTTTTTCCCTTACCAAAGGGTCAAGCCTCCCAGAAAAACAAAGCCTTTCTCCTGCCTTAGTGTTGTGTTGTGCTGCTGCCTTCTTCCTGCCTTTTCCTCTGTTCTAAATTCAAAGCAGTGATCAGCACATAGTATGCATTCAATTAATGTTAAATGAGTGAAGTGTGCATTTCCCTTTCCCAATCCCCTCCCAGTGAGCTATTTATTCATCTTTCTAAAAACAATTTATCTTTCATTCCTGTGGGCTTTTCCTACCTTCATCAAGCAATGCTTGTTAGATTACCATCTCCTTACTGATACTTTCGAGCTATACTACCATTCTGCATATTTGCCCCTCACCTGGTTTGAGTTTTTAAAGTGCTGAATTTCACTGTATCATTTAAAATGGTCTGGACAATAAACATTTACGAGCTGCCTGCCTCTCTTACCAATCTGAGAGCTTTCCTATGGCAGAGGATTGTGCTTCATTCATTTTGATAAGCTGGACCCTGGCATTATGTCTGGGTTAGGGTAAACACTACAGATGCTGAGAAGTAACATCCAAAAATGTATCATGCAGGTTGGTATTGTGGGGCAAAGACTGGGGCGGCGGGCCCAACCGCCACAGACCAATGGGAGGACTGGATCAATGTTTCTCATATTTTAACGAATCGTCTTGGGATCTTGTTGAAATGCATATTCCTACTTAGATCTGGGGTGGACTCTACATTTCTAATAACCTCCCAGGGTGACGCCCCAGTTATTCAGCCTGGTACTATTCAGAACCACTATTCAGCGGACTCGCAAGGGAATCACGGGAAGCGCGCTGCCTCTTGGGACTTGCAGTCCCTCCCAGTACTCTAGAGCCGCGGCACAGTACCGCAGGACCGAGCACCCGCGATGGAGGAGAGGGCCCAGGCCTAAACATTGGCTGCCGGTGGAGGTGCGGGGAACTCGGTACCTGTTTGGGCTCGGTGATCACCGGCGGCGGCGGAGGCACCGCCTGCACGGGTCCGGCCGGCATGACTGCGACGCTCAGGGCTGCCAGCCCGCCTCAGTGTAGACAACAACTGCTGCGTTAAAACAGACTCCCACACCAAAGGTATGAAGAGCCCTCAAGATGGCGGCCGCCGAGCGAGATCTTGCGGCGGAGGCAAGACTGACGAACTTCCGGTCCCGCCCCCTCAGTTTGGCGTACTTCCTGTCCCACCCCCAGGCAGGCCCCGAGTGACGCCGTTGTCATGGCAGCAGTCTAGGAGCCAGGCTAAGGGTCCTTGCAGCAACAGGCGCGCCGCGGGTAGTTCCTTGAGAGAACTTAACACAGAACCTGGGGCGGCGTTGCCGGAGACAGGTGAGATGTTCTGCACCGCCAGTCGGACGCCACAGCACTTCGCTTTACTCCCCAGGCCAGTTCCTGCTCCCTCCGACCCGGACTTCCAAGACTCCCTCCCTTAACCTCTCACTTTGGAAAGCCCCTTCCCCTTCGGCCCGCTACCTCAAAGGCCCACCTTTTAAACTTCACGCCTTTACTTCCCACACCACTTTTCCGTGGGCCTGCCTTTTCTAGGTTCCACCCTGTCTCAGATTGGGCTGCTTGCTTAGGTCCCATAGTCTTGACTCCCATACTGCAGTCTTCACACTTGCCCCTCGTTTGCCAAGCAATCGTCCAGCTTCATCTTCCTGAGTAGCTGGGACTACAAGCACCCGGCATGGTTCGGGGCTCTAGCGACCATTATTCTACATTAATAACAGTAACAATGGCATAAACCTGCTATAGTATGGAGGGAAGGAAGTAGTGGGGAAGGGACAGGTCTTGAGGGAGAAACTCTATCACTGCCCCATTTCACAGGCAAGGAAACTGAAGTTCAGGCAGGAGCACCAAGCTAATTTTCCTCATTTCAGAGCTGAGAGGGAGAGGAAGGGGACAGGAAGGACAGGATCTCAGCAAAGTGAGAAGCAGGCAGGATTGGAGGTGTGCGTCTGGTTAGTGACGGGCCAAAAAAGAAGCTAAGATACGTCGAACATTTACTGAGAGCCAGACCACGTGTCAAACACTACATCATAAATGATTTCTTACAGCAACCTATGTACTTGAATGGGCTTGAATGTTGAATGTAAGGAGAAGAAAAGCTTCTGCTCTTTTCTGCAAGTCAAACTTTTACCCTGGAGCCTATGGAACTAGAAGGAAGTAGAGTAAGCTGCTGCTCCTACTAAGGGCAGTGTTGGCTAAATTACTGCCATCACGTGTGTGGTAACAGGTATAGGTCAGGGCTGAGGGTTCTACTCAGGACCTAGGAGTGCAGAGAATGTTAAATGCTCATTTACTTCATATATGCCTAAGTGCTTCTCAGACTTCCGCATCTGGGTAACTTCGGTTTCAGGAAAACACCACAAAAGTTAACCTTGTACTTTCTCTCCTCTCCTCTCCTCTACTTGCCCCTCTCCTCCCCTCCCTTCTTCTTCCCTCCTCTACCTCTTTTTTTCTTGTACTAGGGATTGAACCTAGGGCCTTCACCTTGAGCTATATCCCCAGACAGGGTTTCACTAAATTTCTAAATTGGCCAGGAGGGGCTTGAACTTGTGATCCCCCTGCATTAGCCTCCCAACTTGCTGAGATTATAGGTAACTTTGGATATTCTTGATGCTTTGGCATTTGCTGCTACTGTCTGAACCAGAATGGGAGTCAGTTGGTATGTGAGATGGCCCTACGTGGCTCCATAGTGGTTTTGTTTGTTTCATTTTTTTGTGTCGCTGTTTTATTTTGTTTTTTGGTTCTGGGGATAGAAGCTAGGGCCTTTACATTGAGCTACATTCCAAGACCTTTTAGTTTTTGAGATGGGGTCCTGTTAAACTGGTACAGTCAAGGCTCAAATTTGTGATCCTCTTGCCTCTATCTCCCAGACTGCTGGGATTATAGTTGTGCACCACCATTCCAGGTTGCTAGTACCTTATTTGAAGGTGAACAGATCAGTGAGGCTTTTATAAACCTTCAAGCAAGCCTATTAAGAGTCCAGGTGTTATGCCTACTTTCTCCCAGGGGGAGCTTTTTACTTGCTTTATTTGTTCCCTTGATGCCTATTCCAGGGAGGAAACTCAAATGTTTTGGTCTGTTTTTTCTTTGTTTTCATTTCACTCCTTTGGGACACAAAATCTCATAGGCAGTAGTACCTCAGCAGAGGCAGTTGCCAAAACAACGTGTATGTATGGTGCAAGCATTTATGTGTTCCTGTGTGTGCACAAATGCCAATAAACATGGCTTTCTTTGTGGTGGGTAAAGCTGATACATCCAAGTTTACCGTTTGTAAAGACCTTCATACATAGTGAGGACAGAGTTATATATGTCCTGCTCTTTCCCTAGCCTTTGTTTTGTTTTGTTTTGTTTTGTTTTGTTTTGTTTTGAGACAGTCTTGCTATATAGTCCAGGGTGGTCTTGAACTCATTGTGTAGCCCAGGATGGCCTCAAATTTGCAGCAATCCTCCTTCCTCAGCCTTCGAAGTGCTGGGATTACAGGTGTACACCACTATGCTTGGCCCTCCTAGTCTTTTTTGAGACAGGGTTTCACAATGCAGTTCAAACTTGCCTTGAACTTACTTTGTAGCCCAGGCTGGCATTAAACTCTCAGAGATCCTCTTGCCTTGGCCTCTGGAGTGCTGGCATACAGGCATGTGCCACCATGCCTAGCTTCCCAGCTCCCTAGTCTTGATAAATACCCAGCAGGTAGTGGATACTCAGTTCCTGTTTGCTAACGGAACACACACATCTGATCCTCTATACCAGCCCATGTGGCATTCAAATATTTGAGACACTATCTGGTTCAAATTGAGATTTGCCATAAATATCAAATAAACACTGGACTTTATGACCTAAAAAGTTAACTGGGCTCAACAGTGAACACCTGTAATAGCTACTTAGGAGGCTGAGGTAGGAGGATTTCTCATTTGAGGACAGTCCTGGCAACATAAAAATAAAAGGGTTGAGGCCCAGTGCAGTGATAACCTGTAATTCCAGCACTCTGGAAGGCTGAGGCAGAAAGATTGCAAGTTCAAGCCCAACCTGGGCAATTTATTAACTTAGTGGGACCCTGTTCACAGTGAAAAATAAAAATGAGCTGGGGATAAAGCTTACTGTATTCCTCCATCCTGAAATACCCTCCCCTTTTTCCTAGGCAGCCTCCACCCTGTCCCCAAAGAATTCCTGCCTGACTGTGGTCACTCACTGTCACCTTCATCCATTCAAGGTACTGGAGGGCTGCTTGAGGTCAGACCTGCACTGGGGATAGAAAGCCAGGCACCCGGATGAGCCCTGGAGCCCGCAGGCTAGTTCAAGAGCCAGACACAGTTGATGGCTGTGGCTCCACAGGCAACCACCTGTGAGAGGTGAGGTCAGAACCCATTGCCCGTGGAGAATGAGAGCCCATTTCATCCTCAGGGACCAGGCCTGGATGTCTCTGAGCTTCCCAGCACTTGGGACAGGATGGTCCTCAGGCCTCTCGGTCCTCAGGCCTCTCAGTCCCGCTTGCCAGTGTGGCCCAGAGGTGACAGTTCATGAGCTCCCAAGGAGAGAGACTGTCAGCCAGATAATTAAGACTTCTCTCAAGGTCAGGCTGAGTGCTTGCTAAGGAGCAGCCCGGTAGATTAGGTTTCCGGAAGACTCCTCCAGTAGCACCCACGTCTCTCTGGCTAACCAACCTCCTCTCTGCCTGCCCCAGGAGCTGTGGGAATGGCACACCTGCTAGGCAGCCAGTCCTGCATGGACAGCCTGCGCAAGGATCTCACCGACTTGCAGGGCACCATTGTGGATGTTTTCTCCCGCGCCGGACCTGTGCGCTTCCCCTCCTGGAAGTTCCCTGACCGTGTAGCCTGTGACCTCGACATGGTGTCCCTGCTGGAGCACTATGACCATGTACCAGGTGATCCTGAGTTCACACAGCTGTCCCATGCTGTGCTGCTGGAGCTGGTCATTGACAGGTAAGGTCCTTGACTGAACCTGGCCATTTCAGGGTGTTGCCACTTGCTTCTTATAGCAGTAGCAGCCACAGAAGCCCCATCTAGAGATAATGACAATGTAGTAACAATAATTATAATGGACTGAATACCCGTTAGGAGTCAGATCAGCTCAGGACCCTCAGAGTTAATCATCTTTTTTTTTTTAAAAAAGTTAGCACTGATGATGCAACCAAGGGCCTTCACATCAAGCTGCATCCCAGCCTTTTTTTTTTTTTTTTTTTTTAATTTTTGAGACAGCAAATTTGCTAAGTTGCTAAGTTGCCCAGACTAGGCTTGAATTTGCAATTTGCCTGCCTCAGCCTCTCAGAGTGCTAGGATTACTGGCATGCACTGCCATACCTCACTGTTCCCTCACCTTCTGTTGTGTTACGTACTGTGCTGTGCTATGCTGTCCTGTCCTGTCTGCCTTAGGGAGAGGAGCTGCTGCCTGGGCTTTTGGGTCTCCAGAGCAACGCAGCTCTGACTGCTGCCTCCTCAGGTTTCTGTGTATCTGGGACTCTAGGGCAGCCCCTCAGTGTTTCCATCCCAGGTTATTTTTATTTTTATTGTGGTTTGTGTTGTTACCCCTATCCCTCACAACCAGACAGGGAATATGTTTTTCCAACTCCCTACCCTGCTGGGAAAAAGTTACTGAATTCTCTGCAGTTCCAGCACTTCTGTGCTGTTGCTGTCTGTTAAAGGCCTTTTGGCCAGAGGATGCAGCTCAGTGATAGAGCACCGGTCTTGCAAGTGTGAGGCCCTGGGTTCCATTCCCAGCACCACAAAATATAATAGTACATGTGCATGGTGGCACATGCCTATAATCCCAGCACTCAGGGAGGCTGAGACAGGAGAGTCACAAGTTCAAGCCTAGCCTGGGTAACTTAGCAATTTAGCAAGGCCCTGTCTCAAAAGATAAAAAGGGCTGGGAATATAATCCTTAGTATTACCAAAATAATAATGATGGTGGTGATGATGAAGATGATCGTGATGATGATGAAGATGATGATGATGACAACAGCGGCATCAAATTAATAATAATAACAGCTGGAACAGCAATAACAACAATGAAGTTAACATGACCATCAGCCTTCTGCTTTCTTGATATCACAACCAGTTCTCAAAAACCTTCCATGCCAGTAAAGCTATGGGAGCCTACTAGGCAGCAGGGACATTGCAGGATGACCTGTCTGGGGATGGAGAAGATGGGGTTACTACTCTGAGGCTCAGAGGCTCTTGGTATGAAAGCGCCATTTATAACCCATGATGGGCTGTGAGATCTGAGTATAGGGTACACCTTCCTGGGGCTGGGGATATAGCTCAGCGGCACAAGCACCTGCCTAGCAAGCATGAAGTTGGGAGTTTGTTTCTCAAACAAACAAACACAAACAAAATACACCTTCCAACCTGTATGGTTTTGCATTATTCTGCACCTTAGCTAGGAGTACCCTGCCCAGCCGTTTCTGGTCTGCCCAAGCCTGTGCTTCCTAGGGAATAGCTAGACAGAAGTGCTGCCACCAAGAAAGCCTAGAAGAGGTCCTTGAGCCAAACTTGGAGCCAGGAAAGGCTTCCTGGAGGAAGTAGCCCCTAGACTGTGATGAAGATGGCGTGGCAGAGCATAATGAGACTCTCTGAGTCCCTTATATCTGGGCCAGAAACTGCCAGTTGTGTGGCGTGAGGACACATTGACCTCAGGCACAGCCTACCTTGCCATTTCTGCCCACAGACTCCTGTTGCTTCTTCAGAGCTGTGCCAGCTACCTGGAAAACCTAGGCTCAGAGCAGGTGATGCCCTCTTCCCAGGCTGTGGGGCCCCGCATGTCTGTGGGGCTCACAGTGCGGCGCTTCTGGAACAGCCTGCTGAGGCTAGACAGGCTTTGTCAGTCAGCCCCCCAGGTGGGTCAGCCCAGCTCCTGACTGTGATCACCCTCACACCCTGTCCTGGCTTCCCAGTGTATCACTGTGCACTGCCTCCTTCCCTGGCTCCCCACTGCCTGTGAGGAGCAGTGTGAACTCCTGAGCCTCCCGGTCAGGACTCACATGACATAGCTGTTGCGAACACAGGCCTAGGCCACCATGTCTGAGGTTCCTAGAGCTGTCACTTACCTGTGAGACTTTGGAAAATTCCCAGCTCTGGCCCTCTGTACAGTGAGAGGGAATAGGAGTCCCATTTGTTACAGGTTATTTTATAATCCTCACTACCACCCAGTGGAGGATAGCTGTCACCATGAGGGGAAGGAAACTAAAACCAAGGCTGGTTATGGTGGTATGAGAGCAAGCAAGGGCCCATTAACCAGTAGCTGTCACTGTCACTGTCCCAGGACCACACATATATCAAGCCAGGGGTGGGTTTGGTAAATTGAGTCATAGAAAAAGAGGGGGAAAGTTCTTTCCTATTTGTATTGATGTCAGATATCGTCCAAGCATCTGAGTATTGAAGGCTGTCACAGAACATCCACAGGGAACCAGGCACCTTACAGACCCATCTGTCTCACCTGATTTCTTCTCTTTTCTTAACCCCAGAAAAGGATAAACCAAGGGGAAACTCCCACCTCCAAGCCCACAGGCAAGGGCAAGTCAGCCGGGAGCCCTGAATGTGTTACTGCCAAGTTTATCAAGCCTCCCTCTCCAACATCAGGCTCACGTCCGACCTACCGAGGGTCACAGGGCATCCCCACTGCCCTAAAGTGCCCAGCCAGGACCTCTCAGAACACCAAGAGTGTCCACTCCCAGACCATTGAAACAGCCCTGGTGCCCTGTGATGCATGCACCAGCGTCCAGGGCAGCCTGTGGGAAGTGAGCAAGGTGGTCATCAGCCTTTGTCAGAGCCAGAACTTGCCTTCGTCCTTGGGCCAGTTCCAGCAGCTGGTACAGGACAGCATAGGGATCAGGCCTCTACCAGCTGCCACCATGAGCCACTGGGCAGAAAAGCAGAGCAGAGACCTGACACATCTCAGTAAGCACATGGGGACTCTCTCTCAGCTTGTTGGGCCTCTTAGGGCCCAGCTGGAGGAAACTGAGGGGCAGAAGGACAGCCTGAGGAAGCAAGTGGGCAGGTTGGAGCAGGACTTGCGGCAGGAGCAGGGTGAGCGGCAACGGCAGGAGGAGGAATCCAAGCGGTGCCTGACCAAGTGGGAGTGTGACAGACAGCAACTGCTTGCAGGTCTGTACCTCAGAAGCTGGACACTCAGTGTCCAAGGGCCCTGCTATACCCTGTGACATGAGACCAGTACCAATAGTTTATATGAAGAAATAAGGACTGTGGAGTGGGCAAGAGGCAAGGAAAGAAAGGCAGTGAAGGATCTGTCCATCTAGCTGGTGACATTGCCCATGAAGAGCAGTGTGAACTCCTGAGCCTCCCGATCCAAGGGCCACATGACATGGCCATTAAGAATACCACTCTGTGCTGAGCTCACATCCACTGGGGTACACCAGCAAACAGTGGGTAGTGTGTGTGCCTTGGTTGTCCCCTTCAAAGAGGGAGAGAGCTGGGTTACTAATCCACTGCTCTTGACTATCACTGAGGGTTACTTCTGGGAGCTTATTCTCCTGGCTTCTGCACCCCACCCGAGCAATCTTTTTGGCTTTGGCAGAAACAATCAGGCAAGAATGACAAGTACTGGAAGCTGCCAGGACTTACTATGTTGTGAGTCTTGGAGAGTTAGAGTAAGTCACTGCCCTTCCCAAGCCTCACCATTGCCTGTATGGAGGACATCATGGCCCAAAGAGGTATCAGCATGTGACAGCCAGTCAGAGAGAGGCAGGATGAGGTCCCAGGGACCTCCTCAGTATTCCTTTGTGGCCTCTCCACACAGCATAGCTGCCTCCATTCTGCAGGCTGCTCTGGGCACGAGGGTTCCTGGCCAGGCCCAGGGGCCAGCCTGAATGGTGTTTCTTTTGGCTGCTATAGAAATACATGATCTAAAGACGCAGGTGGCCAACCTTGAGGGAGAGCTAAAGCAGCAGCAGGAGTCCATGCAGGCCATGGGTAAGAAGCCCTGTTATATGTCCCTGTGCCATGTCTCAGTCCAGTGATGTGGCTGGACAAGTGTCTTCCATCTCTGTCCCCCACGCTTCTGAGACAAAGAGAAGGATTGCTATAGTAGGGTGACCCTGAACATGGGTATTGTTGGGCAACCACCTGAGCTTGGGTGCCACCTCTTGCCCAAAGGACACCTTTCTTCCAGACCCACCTAAGGGATCCAGAGTCCTATGTTGTGCTGAGAACATTGAAGCTCAGAGATACGATGGGCTCCCCTTGGATACCTTCCTAGGTCTGGGGCAGTTTGGGGACTTACCTGCTTGCCCTGGCCCCCATGCCCGCTCACTCAATCCTGCAGAGCCAAAAGTCCAGCAGCTGCAGGAGGAAGTTGAGCACAGGGTGGCAGCTGAGAGGCAGGTGCAGCAGCTAGAGGAGCAGGTACAGCTGCTGGCAGGGCGGCTGGATGGAGCCGGCCAGCAGATCCGATGGGCCAGCACAGAGCTCGACAAGGAGAAGGCCCGTGTGGACAGCATGGTTCGCCATCAGGAGGTGAGGCCCAGTGCACAGGTACTGGGGTTTAGCCTGTGTGGGCAGCCCTGTCCTTGATCCCTGCCATCACAATAGGAGGGAGATACTCCTGTTGTTCGCATTTCATAAATGGGGCAACTGAGGCTGTGAAGGAAGTAGCCTCAGGCCACACAGGTAGCAGGAGATGGAGCCAGGATTCACAGCAGAACCCCACTGTTTCTTCCTGCTTATACTCAGCGAATGTTGGCAATGTAGATTTTGATGACACAGGCTAATGTACCATTGAAGATGTAAGAAGAAAAGTTTATTTCCCAGAATTCTTGTAGAGGGGACTGTATCCAACTGGAAAGAAGTGTGTGGGAGTGTGTGTGTGGGTGAGACTGCCATGGTCAGCCAACTATCTTCCAAGGGTGTGAGGTCTGCAAGCTGCAGGCCCAAGCCTAGATCAGGTTGGTGTGTATTTGCCACTGTCTTCCTTCCACCTATCCCCCTTTATGTGTGTGTGTGGTCTCCCCACAGATATGAGCCATAAAGGGACATTCAGAGGGACAGGGATACTGTAGCCTCTTTTGTCCCATATGGCTGTTGGCCTAGCCCTGAGGACCTCACTGCCCATCTATTTCCACTCAGTCCTTGCAAACCAAACAGCGGGCCCTGCTTCAGCAGTTGGACAGCCTAGACCAGGAGCGTGAGGAGCTGCAGAGAGGTCTGGATGAGGCTGAGGGCCAGCGGTCCCAGATGGAGGAGCAGCTCCAGAGCCTACAGAGTGAGAAGAAGCAAGGACAGTGCCAGCTGCGGGCCCAGCAGGTGCAAGTGGACAGGTTGAGGGTGGGGATGATCCTTCCCTTTTAGCAGAGACCCGCCAACCTCTGAGCACCTGTGTGTCTATCCTGTGCCTGGGGGTAGAATGGTGTCCCCAGGGGAGCAGGGAGCCAGGAGCCATCCTGGGGCCAGGTCTGAGCCTCTCCATGCCCCAGGAGCTGCTGCAGAGCCTGCAGCGGGAGAAGCAGGACTTGGAAAAGGTGACGACAGACCTGCGGCTGACTGTACTGGACCTGCAACAGGAAATGGCAGGACTGAGGGAGCAGGAGCGGCTGCTGGTGACCTTCCCTGACCTGCACAGTCCCATGGAGGCCCAAATAAAAAGTAAGTGCCTGAGCTTGATGTCTAGAGCATAAGGGGGCCTGGGCAGACAGCTGAAGGTTCAGCTGGAAAGGACAACTTCTTTAGACTGCGGGAAGTGGGGTGGCGGACGGGACGGTCAGCATGCAGGTGCTTCCTGTGTTGTCCATGCCTTTATGCAGAGGGGAAATGGAAGTCCAGAGGTGAGGTGACCGACCTTGGTTGTCACAGCTGATCCTAGTCACAGGTCTGGTTACCTTTAGGGCATGTACTTCACCATTTAACATGGCAGCTTGGTTGACTTCCCTGTGACCCTCTTCCTGGCATCTCCCCATGCCACAGGGCAGGGTGCTGTCCTGATCCCCATGGTCAGGAGTGCTAGGTACCTGCATTGTCCCAGAAGCAGATGTCAGATATTCTGGGTTTTTCTCCCAGCCTTCTAAATCTCTGTGACGAATCCCTTCTCAGAGCTGCCAGGAAGATCCTCTGTCATTTAGTGGTCACAAGTCAGCATTCCTAAACACAAAGTGGCAGACCCTTCTGTCACCTCACAACTGTCCTATCAGGCGAGCAGCAGTCCCTTTTTTACAAAGCAGAAAACAGAGCCAGAACAGGCAGCAATTTGCCAAGGTTTAGAGAGCTAGAAGTATCCATCACCACAACATAAGAAAGAATTTCCTTGGTGAATTCTTGTGACTCATTTCCAGAGTTGCCTGGGTGACTCTTTGGACAATTCACTGTCTCTCTGGTCTGCCAAAACAGGTGGCATGGAAGATTCATATTTATTCTCTCTCTCAGTGAGGATAAGATTCACTCTTGATAATTTGCAAAATCATCTATGAGTTCTAGGACTCATACAGCGCTCTTATTCTGTGATGACAGTGCTGTCACCTTCACAGCAGATGGGGGAACAAAGCTCCAAGAGAAGGAAGATGTGATGGGGGGCCCAGTATACTATCCAGCTGTCTGTGCCTGGCCTCTGAGGTCTGTCCCTTGGACACAGGCTAACCTAGTAAGGCAGGCTCCCAAGTACTGTATCATGTCCCCACAGGCTCTGGCAACGTCACAGATGACATGGAGGGGCAAGTACGGGCTAATGACATTCGCATCCGGGTCCTGCAGGAGGAGAATGGCCGGCTCCAGTCAATGCTATCCAAAATCCGTCAGGTGGCTGAGCAGGGAGGCCTCAAGGTAGACTGAGGGTGGACTTTGGGGGATTGGAGGAGCCCCTCCTCAGAAGAGAAACCTGTCAAGAGCTGAGAGCAGGCCTCATGGCATGTGGATTTAGGTTGTGCTTTTGTGAAACTTCTACCACACATTAAGAAGGTGTGAGGATATTGCAGATTCAGTGCCTTCTGGCTCCAAATAGCCCTAGAGCCCTTCACACCTTTAAGTGCATCCAGGGGCCTTCTCAGAACTTTCCCACATGTGTTGCCTGCCCAAAGGTTTGCAGCTAAAGTCCTAGCTGGTTTTCCCTGCCTCTTAAGTGGAAAGGTATGAGTTTGGGCTCTCCCTCCATTCCTGCTGTGAGACTATGCAGTGGGGAGGGGGCTCTAAGGCCTGTCTGAGCTTGGCTTTCTTTGCAGCTCATCCCACAGGATCAACTGTGGCCCCTTCCTGGCAAAGGCACCCAGAGAACAGCACCTTTGGCCCAGGCCCAGGCCCAGAAGATCTCCCCAAGGTGAGCAAGGCTTTGCCCAAGAGAGGGCAGACAGGGGTGGCATACCCCCTCACTTATAGGGGATCTTGTAAACTGGTCCTCAGGCCACTGAGCAGACGGCATCTTCCTAGCAGCAGGATGGGCAGCACAGGCAAGACCCCACCAGGTCATCCCCAAAGATCCCCTCCTCGGCAGCCCAGCAAGTCTTCCCTCGAGGATGTGCCTCACTCTGCCATCTGTCACAATCCCATCCGAGCCTTGGCCAGGCTGAGGAGGAGACTCTCACCAAATCAGGGCCAAGCAAGCTCTGCACAACAGCCCCAGGAGCGGCCTACATAACTTGCAGCTGAGATGGGGCTGCAGAGCAGGTGGCTGGCAACTCCCCAATGGAATAAAGCCCCAGCCATCTGCCCATAGCATTCTTGGCCTGACAACATGGCTGAACTCGGAGGATAGTCCTTCCTTCCCTTTGCAGAACATTGGTCAGGAGAGACCTGGCCAGCAGAGACCTGGCACTGTCGGCCCTCAGTAAGGAGGAGCTTTCTGCCCCTTTCTGGGTAGGCTATGGGAGAGAAGAACATATCAAGGGCAGAAAGAAGCTTCGAGTACTTAGGCCAGGAGAAAGGTAGTCCTTCTACTACTATGGCAAGAGGCAAGGGGCAAAGCTGGACACAGTGACTGGCATCTGTGTCAGAGTGACATTGTACTGGGGAAGGGCCAGCAGGGACATCTGAAGCAAGTAAGGAATCCAAGGCCAGGATCTTGGCTCAGGGTGCAGCAAAGCAGGCAGAGGACAGTGACACCTTCAGCCTCCCACCCTGGCTTTAAAACTGGGCCTTGGGACATTAAGGACTCAAGAGCACCAGGAATCCTTTCACCGAGGAACTCACAAAGGAGTTTTGTACATCCTGAGGGTCAGAACCAAAGAGGCCACCAAAGATAGGGCCAGGTGTTTGGAGATTTTAGCCAGTCCTGACTTTACTAGACCTAGGCCCTGGGGCCTGTTCAACCTAGGGTGCCATGTGGCTGGGCAATCATGTCATGAACCCCCCTGACATACAGTGGTCATTGTCCTCAAGAAGAAAGACCTGGCACCACGTGTTCTCCCTTTTTCTGTGAAACATAAGCTCGGAGACCTCACTGAGGACTTTTTTTTTCTAGCACCAGGGATTGAACCTATGGCCTCATGCATGCTAGACAAGCAGTCTACCACTGAGCTGCACCCCAGCCTTCCTCAATAAGGACTTCTCAGGTTGTGCTCTCTCAGCCTTCTTTGGCATTTTCCCTGGTGAAGATGGTAAGGAGGCCATCAGGTGGAACACCGAAGTTTACAGAGAAGGATCATGGTCCACATGTGTAGCAGGGCCAGCGCTGTTAAATCTTCCTAACTCTGGCTTCTGAGAAGTCCCAGGGTTCTTGAAGAGGCTGGCCATCCCTAAGAGGAGAGTCAGCCACTGAGGGTGGCTCCCTGAGCAGATGGTGTGGCCCAAGTTCAAAGAAAAGCCCTCTCACAGCTGGATGACTCTCAGGCCTCTCCCAATGTGACACCCATTTATCAGCTGACAGTTCTACAGTCAGAAGTCCAGGCCCTGCACAACTGGGTTCTTGGTTTAGGGTGCAAGGCTGAAATCCAGGGTGTATTTCTTTCTGTTAGCCTTGAGGAATAATCTTCCAAGCTTATTCTGGTTGCCAGCAGAATGCAGTCCTTATGGCTGTAGGACTGAGGTCCCCATTTCCATTTCCCTTACCTCATGGCCCTTCCATCTTCAAGTGAGCATCAGAAAATGTTGTGGCATTGAATCCCCTTTGTGCTTTAGGTCTCTGACTTCTACCAGCCAGAGAAAACTGCTTTTAATGGGCCTATGTGACAGTTACCATCCCATAGATTATATATAGTGTGTTCATAGTAGACTGGGGGTGGGGGTTTTGAAGAGTCATCTGAGAATTTCACCTAAAACCCAAAGCAACTTTTAAAAAAAAATCTTAAAACATCCACATAAACTTTGTATCTTATGTTAAAATATACCCATGTTTATTTTACTATTAAAACTTCCCATTCCCAACTCGTAAAAAATGGTTGCCCTTGGAAGATGCACCACATTTATCCTGTGGCTTCAAGTACTGTATCTTGGTGAGTAACATAGCTCAGCCGAGAAGTACAAGACTGGGTTGATTCTAAGGCCTCATCCCAGCCAGGCCTGGGTTGGGAGCCCAGATGGACAGCAGCAGAGTCTGTGCTCCCAGTGCCCAGTGCCCGAGGACAGCAGGTGGTAGAGGGGTCTCTGGGTTTAACATGACAGCCTTATCAAGACTATCTTGAGGGCCTGGGATTTAGCTCAGTGGCATAAGCGCCTGCCTGACAAGCATGAGGTCATGAGTTTGATCCCTGGTACCAAAACAAGACAAAAGACTGGCGCCAAGGCCAGACAGCTTGTTCCTCAGTCTACCCTTCCCCCAATAAATAAGCATAAAACAGCCACTGCAACCCCAGCCCTCAGAAATGCCCTGGCTACGCTGGTCCCATACTTTTTCTGCATGTCCCAGGAGCTGCATATATCCCAGGATTGCAGAAAAAGGCCACAAAGTGACTTCTCACCCTGGCCTAGTGGGTCCTGGCTTTGCATGTTTGGCCAGTGCTGCTTCCCAGCATGGTATGCGGGGCCCACATCCTTCCTCCACCTGTAGGGCTGACCACTCTATCTATTCCACTGTTCTGTCCAGGAGCCCAGGCTAAGGGCCGGATGCAACGCAAGGCTCTGTTCCTGCACACAGAATCCCCAGTGGGGCAGTTAGTCATCTGAGTAGCGGTTCCCTGCAGGGGAGGAGAAAGAACATGGAGGGAGGCATTAGGTAGGGCCACTGCAACAGCCACGGGGGCCTAGGGCACCACCCCAGTGCTTGCTTACCTAAGACGTTGAATTTACACAATGGGCAGGTCTGCTGGAGCATCAGCCAGGGGTCCACACAGTCTCGGTGGAATTCATGCTTACAGGGCAGCACCCGGAGCCACTACAGGGGTGGGAGAGGGGCTCAAGTCAAGGAGCAGGGCTCCAAGTGGGGAGCTTGGGCCCATACCTCTCACTTGAGCTAGGAAACTGAATCCTCTTAGAGCCTATTCCCCCAACCTCCACCTGCTGGCCCAACCTCATTCTGGTTTCTGTAGTCCTGTTTGGGCTTAGAAAGCAGAGGGCCTGATTGGGGTGGTCCCAAGGTTGCCTAGGAGTAGAGTGGGGGAAGTCACAGGTCAGCTGATGGCTGGTCTTGCTCAGGCCACTAACCTGCTTGTTATAAAAGTAATCCAGACACACAGCACAGGTCTCAGTGCCAGGCTCTGCAAGGCCCTGTGCTGCTCTGCTCAGGCGGCAGCGTCGGGTCTTGAGGGAGGCCAGTCTCCGCACCACACGGCGCTTGAAAAGGTCCACCTGTGGCAAGAGGACAGCCACAGTCTCATAGGCCTGAGGGCTGGGGGTACCAGGGTTTTTGTGATCTGGCTCCTACCTGGCCTCCAGGCTCCTGCTGACTCTGTCGTGACGCCTGCCGCTGGGCCTGGACCACAAGTCCTGTGCACAGGAGCATGGCCACCATCAGAATGGCATTCCACAGCTGCTGCAGGGGCTTCTAAGGAAGGGAAGCAACTATCAGGGGTGCTGGAGCCACTCCTTGTATTTCCCTCGGGAGCATCCACTCCCATGAACAGGCAGGTGACATGCATCAGAGGCCTCTATGTCTCTGCAGATTCTTGGATTCTTTCTTCTGAGTTCTTGTCCTTTCCACTCTTGTTCTCCTCAGACTGTCCCAGCTGCCTTTGTTTCACCCAGGTGCAAGGACAGCCACATTTGTCTTGCATTCTCCTACCCCATCCTCATCCTGCTCTTCCTCCTGGTCTGCTTTCTTGGGCTGCACTATCCCCCACTCACTTCCATCTAGGAGCTCAACTGTGGACTAGAATTGGGAAACACAGCTGAGAGGTCATTGTAAAATGGCCAAGGGGCTTCCAATTGCTAGGGAAACTGCACTGATCTTCTCTTTTCTTTTCTTTTTTTTTTTTTGGTACCGGGGATTGAACTCATGACCTCACACTTGCCAGGCAGGCGCTTAAGCCACTGAGCTAAATCCCCAGCTGCACTGATCTTGACTGAATTCCCACCACACACAGTGTTGCTCTAGATTTTGACCACGGAAGAGCCAGCTCAGGAAATGACGTGGCACAGTAAGACAGACATGCTCTCCCACACAGGCAAGCTTATTTCACACAGCTAATAGATGTGTTATGACTAATAAACACATTCACTCAAAAGCTTTCAGCCTTCTTGGTTACTCTCTGCCCATGATGAATGCTCAAGTTCAACTCCCATCATGACAGGAGGAGGTGAGAAACATTTTGATGGTAAAAAGGCACTACTCTAAACCAGGTTGGGGACTGCTAGTGCTACAAGACATTGCTCTTGCTTGGGGTGGAGGTACTTTGGAGACCATTACTGAGAGATGTCTATGAGCCTGCCCCCATTTTCCCTCCTGTCTCACTGGCGTAGTGGGACCTGATCTGGGAAACTTCCCTTAAGCCCTAGGCTGAGCTCAGGTGCCTTTGCTATATGCTGGAGACTCTTGTGCCCATTACTAGCTCAGCCCTCACTCTAGAAGAATAACAGAGTATTTCTAGTTTATCCACTCCCCAGTTTGGGTCCTATAAGCCCAGTGCTAGAGCTGCCCTGCTCTGTGTCCCATTGTGTTCTGAAACAGGCTGACACAGGGCAGGACTTGCTGAGTGGCCACTACAGCATGAACTTTCTCGGGCACAGCCTGCTTTGGAATATCCAAGCTCAGTGTAACCTGGGGGAAGGGTCCCCTAGGAAAGGCAGGAGGGTGTGGGTGGGGCTTGTTATCAAGAATGTAGTTGGTCTGAGCTTTCTGATACATGGGTACCAGGGGTGCTCCAGCTCTGGATTCCCAAAGATTACTGAGGGGCTGGCTCAGGATGGTACCTGGGCCCAGGGGTCAGGGCTAAGGGTCTAGTGCCCATCAGGCCAGCCAGCTGAGATGCCTGCCCAGCTACCCTTTGGCCACCTCAGCTGTCATGGCCACCTAATACTTGTATGGACTATGCCCACCCTGGCCAGCAGTATGACCAGGGCTGTTCAGCTTTGCCTTCTTATCAGCCACACCTAACTGCAGACTGTAGACATTCTCAACTCTTGGCCTGGCTGGTACAGCACCAGCCTGGCAAGCAGGAGGTCATGGGTTTGATTCCCGGTACTAAAACAACAACAAACAACAACAACAACAAAAGTTAGGCCTCTTGAGGCCCATTCCTTGGTTTGCTCCTCTTTTCCCTCAGCTGACTTTTCTTCAGCCCCACATCAAATCC
>PVJX010005608.1:0-84025 GCA_004027295.1 Dolichotis patagonum | reverse complement strand
AAAAACAAAGCATTGGAGACATTGTAAGACTTCAAAAGCAAGTAATAATCAAACCAGAGTGGGTATCTTAGTGAATCTTGTCATCTTCAGTGTAGTTGCCTATACACTTAGACTTGATGCTATCAATCATAGCAGATTTAAATAAAATCAGTCAATACAAAGTAGCAATCTAACAAACAACATTCAAATAAGATCAGTCATAATAAGACAGTATAAGTTATAAAGGGCTTCAGATTAAGTTGATAGGAAAATTAGGGATGATTACCATAATATGTCCTCTTATTTTTGGGATAGCTGACCATGTCCTCAAGTCTAGTGTAAGTAGACAAACTGGAACAGCATGTAATCCATCCAAGCAGCGTGGTGAGAATAATGTAAATTTTAAATCTTGTTACCCCATTATCAGTATCCTCTGGGCTCTTTACAGATCTAATTGAGTTAAAATGAGGTCATTATTGTGGTGAGCCCAAATCCAATGTGGCCAATGTCATCATAAGAAGAGGGAAATTTGGGAGAATGTCATATAAAGACAGAGACAAGAGACATCCACATGAAGTCAGAGGCACAGACTGGAGTTACAAAGCTCCAAGCCAAGGAATGCCAGGGCCTACCCGAAGCTGTTGGAGGGAAGGAAGGAGCTATCTGCCCTCAAGATTTCAGAGGGAACACAGCCTTGGATTTCTGGCCTCTTGAACTGTAAATTTGCACTGTTTAAGCCTCTGAATTTGTGGTATTTTGTTAGGGCAAGGTGCAGGGAAGCCAGCAAGGTGGTTATTGCAGAGGACCCAGAAAGAGGAGCAGGTCCCTCAGACAGGGAAGTGGCAAGACAAGGCCTTGCTCCTGATGGATTTCAAAAGCAGAATTGACAGAATTGCTGACACATCAGGCTTGGGGGTCAGTTGTAAAATAGGAATTAGCTGGCCAGGAGCAATAAAGCCTTTAAATTTGGAATGTCCAGGGAAGGGGTTAATCAGTGGAATGTCTTGAACTTATAAGGAACTTGGGGGTGCACCCAAGAATAAACAAGCGTAACTGCTTGTTTCTGTGGACTAGAATTAAGAAGCTGGAATACATTTGAAACAAGTTGACAGGTTAGGCACAGTACATCACTGCAGGAGGCGTATCCATGAGTCTTAGAGGCACTCAGGAGTAACACTGCAAGTAGCTGGGCAGCTGCAGAGGCAGCTGGAGGATATGGGGGTTACAGACGGTGAGGGTCACTAGCATGGGCACCATGGCAACCATGCCTCACCTCACTCAGGAGAAAGTAGCCCCTGGCCACACTGGGACATTTAATCCAAAGAGCATTCAGGCAGATCTTGCTTCCTGAAAGTTAATTGGGTTTTCTTCCTCTTTGGTGGTGGTGTAGTGTGGAATGGTTTCCAGGAAGAGCAAGCAAAGCCCATCAACTACTGAGTATTTGCTACATGTTGACATTATATTATCTAATTTGTTATCCTTTACCACAAACCTGCGAGTAGGCTAAATTTCCCCCATTCTTACAGATGGTGAAACTGAGGCTCAAAGAAGTCTAAGGTGGTACACTTAATATCCTGAGATATTTGGCCAAAAACTTGAATCTTCCCACTATGTCATATGATGTCTAACTTTCTCATTGCTGAGACACAATACCTGATACACATAGTTCAGTCTGGCTCACAGTGTGTAGAGGTTTCATTCACACTTAGCTGGCTCCAAGGCAGGATAGCATGGCCGAGGGGCACGGCAGAGAAGTGTCTTCGTGGCCTGAGGCAGGAAGCAGAGAGAGCTCAAGAGAGGAGGGTGGGATACAGACACCTGTAGGTCCAAGAACCACCTCTGAACAGGCTTCATTTGCAACTTCATATTTAACTGTATCTAAATATGATTAGTCCACTGATGAGTATCATGCTCCATAATCTAATTACCTCCCCAAAGTCCCGCTTACAAGTACATGAGGCTTTGGGGGGACTGGGACATCTCAGTATAAGCCGTACCAATGAGATCTTCCTTCTTACTGGCTGCCCTGAGTACTTATTCAAAATGCAAAACCTCAAGCCACAGCCAGGCCTTTTGGGCCAGAATCTGCACATCTAGCAGATCTACAGGTAATTGAAGTGCATACTAGAGCATGTGAAGCATTTCCTTACTTAGTCTCAAAAGACCTTTGATAAATATCCACTTAACAGTTCAATTGCCTTGTTTTATAGATGAAGAAACCAAAGGCCAGAGAGGACTAGTGAGCTGCCCAGTGCTCTTGACTCAGTGCTGCTGGCACCATGGCCCATCCCTGCAAGCCTGGCACAACATGCTGCTGCAGCTGGAGAAGCCACACACCAGGAGCTGTCAACAAGGGAGGCACTGAGTTTAAAGGAAAACACTGCCAGCCTGTCACAGGGACAACAGAGAAACAGTGGCAGTGTTCCAGTCACTCAGCCAGCCCTGCTCCAGGCTCCTTTATAGGTAGGATATTGGGGCGCCTTCTGAGCACATTGATGTTCCCCCTTCTTTCTTTGAATCTTCAATGCCTGCAGTTATGCCTTGAACACAGTGGATGCTTGGTTCACCTTTGCTGTCAAAACTAACTCTAATAGATGGAGGGATACGCAAAGAGTGAGAGACCCCAGCAAGAGGGGTAAAGATAAAAATTGCTTCTTTGCCTGGGGCAGCCCTGCTAGTCTGCACTCTAATTTGCCATCTTTTGACATTTACTATAAAGAATGTGACAGCTTCAGCAACTCGAGGCCTTTCCGAATTCCTTACCAAGAGTACCAGTTAGTGTGCCTGCACTCTACTTCCTTGCACTGAGCCGGTCATGTCAAAATCGTGATTACTGCTGGAGCTGCCCAGGCACTTAGCTCTGAGCTTCAATGGGCACTGGGCAGCTGAGCCTCAAAATCAGCAAAAACACTTTCTGGAGCAGACCTGGGCACTGGCGTCCAACCCTCTCTACTGCCGAAGCTTCAACTTCCATTTGCTGTGTGCCCCTGCCTGCAGCCCTCTGTGGATGCTTCCCCTCTCTGAGTGGAAGTGTGGCCAGCAGTCTGTGAGCTACCAAGAAGAGCTTCCACCTGCTCAGGCCTCTGGAGTGAAGCCCAGACCATGATGATCAATGAGAAGGAGCCACGAAGATTGAAGACTCACAGCCCACCCCTTCACTGCTGGAAATTGGTCCCTGACTGGACCCTACAGCCTGCTCCTGTCCCTGCAGAAAAGACAACATTAGTTAAGAGTTCTCCACCCTGGGGCCAGTGTGCACGGCCCATTCCTCTCTCTGTGCAGGCTCAACTCTCCATAGTGCGTCAGGATTCTGAATCCACTCCAGCTGCAGTCTGTGGGATTGTCACCTCTTTTTTGATCTCAGATTCTAAACCTCAGCCCCTTGAATTTACACATCTTTGTAGAGCTGACCTACCCTGTCTGCAGGTTCTGCATCAATGGGTTCTAGCAGCCACAGATGGAAAATATTTGACATAAAAATTTTGTCTGTGTTGAACATGTAAAGACTTTTTTCTTGTTATTATTACTTTAAATAATATAGTATGCCAACTATTCGTGTGGTATTTATGCTGTACTTGGTATCAAAGTAATCTAGAGATAGTTTTCAAAATATAGGAATGGGCAAAGCTTATTGTTGGGGACCACAGTTTATAAATTGAGTCTAGGGGATGTCTGAGGCAATCCTTATCCTGCCCTTTGAGCCAGATTGGACAGCAAAAATTTCTCATTTTCTTCTGGTCACAGCTGGAAGCCAGGGCCAGTGACACCATGGCACTCACAGGGCAAGGTAAGAACTGCTAAGAACAATAAGGCACTTGGAGAAACTACAGTTTCCTACGGCCCCCTCTTTAGTCCTTGCAAGAATGCTTTGTTCAGTGAACTTCAGTGACGTTGCCAATACTGTTTCCAGAAACACTTGCTGCCCTTCACCCATTTTCCTTGACACAGATGGAATCAATAAATGACAAGGTTCTGGCTGCCTGATGGCCTTTTGTTCCATGAACAACTGGTTGTCCCAGATCCCTGCTGCAGAGCTATTTTGTCTCTTGCTCTTTCTTTTCACCATGTGCTATAATGCCTGGCAGGAGATTGGAGCCCACTGCAGAGATCCCCAATAGGTTATATCAAATACTATGCCATGTAACATAAGGTACTTGTGCATCCACGGATTCTGGTGTCTGCCGGGATCCTGGGACCAATTCCCTACAGATACTGAAGGACCACTGTATGTCATCCTCTGAGTCCTGGCCTTTTCCACAGCAAATCCTTATTATTCAGGCCATCAGTTTTCCACCTGACCATCTACTGACCAATTTCAATCCATCCCTGTTAACTTCTTGACCAGTGACTATGACACAAGAGGCTGCCACCCCGTCCTCTTCCACACATATCCCTCTCACACTCTTGGTTACATTTTGGCAGATAGAAAAGACAGAACAAATATGTGGTCATTTATCTCAAGCTGCTAATCAAATAGATGCACCGTGAAAGACTTCACAAACCCAGTTGTGTGTACAAACTGATACCTGGTCACCTTTGTAGTATGGAAATTGTCCTCCTACACTGCATCTCTGTTCACTCACTTTGAAACCATCCCAGAGAACTGACCTAGCGGCAGGGCCAGTTAGTCAGGTACTTCCTGAAATTCTTATGACAGATGTGTAAAATGATCCATGATTTCTAGGAGTTTGGACATTCTGAATAAAATCCATAGAGCCAAGTGACCAGTGATAAGAAGATGTGGTGGCGGGGACCAATGTGAGTCAAGACATTGACTAGTAAGATTGTTAGAGCTTAACGTGCAACCTGATCTGGGTGGTGGGAAGCTGCGAGCTCTTCACACCTTCATCAGTCCATGCCCTGTGTTAGTCAGTTTTCCATTGCTGTGAAAAACACCTGAGATAAATCAACTTTGAAAGAAGAGATCAGCTGGAGAGAGAGCTCCGCCTGCGTGGCAAACATAAGGTCATGAGTTCAATTCCTACTACCAAAAAAAAAAAAAAAAAAGAGTTTATTTTGACTCATGAGTTCAGAAGTTTCCATCCATGGTTGAGTGGCCCTGTTGCTTTTCAGCCTATGACAACATGGTACATCGTGGTGGGAGTGCATGGTGGAGGAAACTCATGGCACCCCAGAGGGAGAGAGAAAGAAAAGAAGCAGTCCCAATATCTCCTTCAAGGTCTGTGCCCTGTTGGGGACCATAAATCGAGTCTAGAGGGTGTCCATGCTTGTTCTTGTCCTCCCCTTGAGTCAGAGTGGAATTAGGAAACTCTGCTTTTTTTCTGGATCACAGCCAGAAGCCCTAGGGCTAATAACTGCTGTGATGCTCACAGGGCAAGATAAGACCTACAGGGATCTGGGGAAACTACAGTCTCCTCATTGTCCTCCTCTCTCATCCCTGTCCTTGTAAGAATGTTTTGTTTCTTTAACTAGCCCACCGTTGTTGTCATTACTATTCCCAGAAACACCCACTGCCCTTCATTTATTGTCCTTGACTCAGATGTAATCAATAAATACCATGGTTCTGGGTGGCTCATGGTCTTTTTTTCCTAGAGAGTAACTGGTCACCCCAGATCCATGCTATGCACCTCTAATTTTGTCCCTTGGTCTTTTTTTTTTTTATCTGCTGTGCATCATAACTCAGTCAGGAGATTGGAACCCACTGCAGGAGTCTCTAGTACACCTTGATAGCTCAACTTGTTCCCAGCAGGCCCCGCCTCCTAAGGGTTAAACCACCTGTCAGTTGTCCCACAAGGTGGCAACCAAGCTTTTAATATGTGAGCCTCTGGAGGCCACTCAAAGAGCCCAGCTGTAGATCCTAATCCAAGCAAATTTCAAATCATGACAGGGGATATAAAAAGTTATTTCTGTAGGAGATGGAACTAGCTGAGGCAGAGGGACGGGATAGGAGCACTTTAGGCCCAGGGTACCACCTAGAACGACTCGAAGACAAGAGGGAAGAAGGGAGAAGGATGAAGCAGGAGGGCCTAATCCAAGTAAGAAATGATGGGCACAGAATCAAGAGAAGTGGATCAAGAGGAGATACTAAGTCCAATCCATAAGGTAGCAGGAAACCATCCTATTGGTAAAAGTGCAGCCAAAGTAGTGAACAGAGAAGCACAATGGTTGAAAGAAATGGGATGTATTAAGCACACTGCCTAAGTGAAGATCTTGGCTGTATGCTTTACTATCTGGTAATCCTGGATGCATTAATTCACCTCTCCAAGCTTCAGTCTCTTCTGCAAATGCTGCTGACAGCCTGTTGGAGAGGCTTTTGGTACTGCCCATACCCAGCAGCAGCCTCTGTCTTTGGCCCCAGCTGATGTGGATCGTTTGATACTGGAAAGGCTCATATTCCTGCCAACAGCTCTGTCCTGAGGAGCAGCCAGATGCTTCTTGGTCAGGGTGTCTCAGGGCTGTGGCTCCTTCTCTGAAGCAAGAGGGTGACTGCTCTGGAAGTTTAAGATCCTATAGCAGCTCCAACCATAGGCAGATGGGAGCTGCAGGGTCAGTTTGGGAAAAATAAACCTGCCTAGCTTGGAGAAAGAGATCTGGCATTCTCTTTGTACCCCTTAGAGCTCTGGGAGTTAGGCCTCTTGTTTGCTGCAGCATCCTCCATTGTAGTCTTTGGGTGGACCGTGCCTCATCCATCTGCTCCCTTCTTTTCCCTTCCACCTGGACTCACTCTCCTTAGACAAGCTTGGCCACATTTTTGTCCCAGGCTCTATGTCTCAGGGAGCCTGAACTAAGATATTTACTTGCCTTCTGAGGTAGTCATAAAGACTAAAGAAGATAATTCATGTACAGTGTTTAGGAAAAAAGAACCTTCAAGATATGGAGGAAGAAAAGGGAACCCTGAAACCTGTTGTATGGTCTGACACTCACAGCTGGCCTCAGGATAATGACAGCTCCTGAGATGCTCAGACCTGAGCCATGTGGTGCTGCTGAATGCAAATGAACACCAACATCAGACGTGACACCATCATACAGTGAGACAAAAGTAAGGTGATTGCACAACTTGTAAAAATACCAACCCTCCTCTCCTCTTCTCCTACTTCTGCTTCTTTATCAATTAGAGCTTTATCCTCAATCTAATCTGCCTTAAAACAGATAAGATTTTCCCCCCAGTCACTAACATATCCTTTTTGCTAGCAGAATCCGATTCACATCAAAGCCTCCATGTCCTTAACTGTCCCTGAATTACCCAACTGAAGCCCACAGGCTCTCCCAGGTCCTTTCACACCTCCCTTGAGATACCCTGGTTTCAGAACGAGGCCTGTTTCACTTTGCCCCACTCCACCCAGTATGCCAATCACTAAAACAAGTTTTTTTTTTTACTTTTTTTTTTATTTAGAAGACAACAACAACAACAAAAAACATAAAAAAGGTAGAATAATACAGAATTTTAAAAAATAAAATACAATAAGCAGTAAGAAATCACTAGTTGATGAATTACAGATTGTCCTCTTAGAAATAGTTGTTCAAGTTACAAAATTAAAGCATACAAAGTGGACATTCAAACAGTGAGACTACAAACAGTTCTGTTCAACAATCCAACAAAAACTAAGTAATATGATTATCTATCTTACACACTTAAACATACATGCAGGTATATCGTTTAGAGCACTTACTTTTCTTCTATTTTTTTACAGTAGCAATTATACATTTTGGGTTTTATTACTCCTATGTTTATTACTTTTTACAGTAGAGATACAATGTGATATTTATAAATATGATTCTAATTTATTTCATTAATGAAAATTTCACTTATTTATTTCACTAATCTCAAGTTGTCTCCATTTACCTATGAAGGCCTCAAGATCATCCTTCTTCACAGCTGAGTAATACTCCATTGTATAAAAATACCACATCTTTTTCATCCACTCTGCAGTTGATGGGCATCTTGGTTGTTTCCAAGATTTAGCTATCACAAATTGTGCTGCTATGAACATGGGTGCACATGTATCACTGTGATATGACCTTAAAACAAGTTTTGCAAAAGACAGAGTCTTTGCAAGTCAGCCAAGCATGGCAGTGGGAGACTCAAATCTGCAGTGCACTTTTTGAAGGATAGGGTTTGAAGTAAGGAAGCAATGTAATGAAAGGCATAGGGAAAGGTGATTGGAACTGATCAGTGGTCTTCAAAGCCTCATGGCTTTCCATGGGACATAGGTACAGAAAATGGTGAGGTTTGTATGACCTGAGCTTGAAGTGTCTTGTTTCCTTCCATCAAAAGGTCACTCACTGGAACTTTTGGTTTGTCTTTTTTGAGACAGGGTCTTGGTGTGTAGTTCAGACTGGCATTGAACTTGGATTACAATTGTGCACCTCCTCCACTGGACATTTTGACACCTGTCAGGCTCAGTGCAGGCTCAGTGATTTGGTAAAAAATGACCTTTACATCCCTGAAAAGTAACCTGGGCAACCATTATCATCATAATCCATGCACTGGAAGTGTGATCTATGCTAATGCTAGTGGGAGACTAATAATATATAGCTCAATTGTGTGACCTCTAGAATCTGTGATTTTTAAAGCCAGTAAAAGGAAGTACATAAGGAGAAGCACAGAGGCTCAGAGCCAGAGAGGTAGAAAGTAGAAAGTGTTGGTTCGTGTAAATGAGACCATGCCAGCCGTATTTGTTGGCTGACAGTCATCAACATTCGGATTCTGTCCTCCCACAGAGTCTTAGAGACTGAAGTCTTATACTCTTTCAGTGGTGGTCACAGTCTTAAGTGTGGCTCTTAGGTCCTTGAGAGATGCTACTGAGATGCAAAAGCTACATATTTACAATTACAATCTTCATTCAGTAAATGCCCAGCAGATAGTCTTGGCCTGTTGAGCAAGGGCTCGATTTTACAACTTTCCTCAAAGATGTGCCTCACAGCACAAGGAAGAACACCCAGGAGGAAGACAGCCTAGCCTCCTTCACTCCAGCCCCGTTTGGCTATTTCACAAGTGTGTATTGGCCACCTAGTATGTGTAGAGTGCTGAGAAGCCTAGGAGTGGCGCCGAGGTGCAGACAAATTTATCCAAAGTTGTGATTTTCACTCTGGAGGCCTTTACCACCTAATCTCGGTGGAGAACACAGGCTTCCAGGAAGCACCTTGGGTCAGTCTGGGTGGCTAAAGGGGTACTGTCCTTCACTGTTGTGGTGTTGTGTCTTTTCACTAGGCTCTAGGAAGACACCAAATGTCGGTAACTACATTGTACTTTCCAGGTTATTTATTTATTTATTTTGGTACCGAGGATCGAACTCATGACCTTGCGCTTGCCAGGCAGGTGCTTAAGCCACTGAGCTAAATCCCCAGCCCCAGATAATTTATTTATTTTCATCATGTTAAAAAGAAAAAGACATTACATGCTGCTCACAAACGTAGTCAAGAATCTGTTCTGGAAACACATTCTGGACAATTTTATATGGTGATCAAGTTTAATATCTTCAGTGATATTTTGATGTTTTATATTCTTGATATGTGGGTCAAGAATGGTACTTCAGCTCTGTGGTTTTCTCTCAAAAACCCATAATCACAGTCAACCAGGAGAAAAGCCTAAGCCAAATCAGGGGACATTTTACAAAATACTTTATCAGTATTACTCAATTCTGTCAATGCCATCCAAAGGAAGGAAAGTCTGAGAAACATCACAATGAAGTGTCATCTAAGGAAATACGATGGCTAAATATCATGTAGTGTTCCAGATGAGGTTTCAGAACAGCAAGAGGACATTAGGTAAGAATTAAGAAATCTGAATAAAATATTGAGTTTAATTAATAATGTAATATCTATAACTTGTTCATTAATTGCAATGAATACACCATAATAACCTAAGACAAAAATAAAAGGAGACACGGTGTTCTGGGTTTATGAGAAATGGGAAACTTATGGTCCTATCTTTGAGGTGGAGGTAAAACTGCAGCACACAGGCTCAACTCCAGGAAATTGAGTTTGAAATTCAAGGCCAAACAGTCCCTATGAATGGCTAAAGATTTCAAGTCTTTTTAAATATTTTAATAAAGTTCCCCCAGCTTTTAGATTTATCCTAGTAATTCAAGTAAGTTCAAATTGTTTAATCAGGGTTCCCCCAAAGAGACAGAACCAATAAGACATAGGTAAATGGATGATAGTAAATAGATGATAGATACATAGGATGAGAGAGACTTATTAGAGGAATTAGCTCATGAGGATGTGGAGGCTAAGAAGTCCTATGATTGGCCGTGTACAAGACGGAGATCCAGCGACAGGGGTGCTGTGGCTCAGTCCTAGATCAAAAGCCTCAAAGGCAAGAAAGTCAACAATGTCTCAGTCTGAACCAAAGGTCTGAGGACCCGGAGGACTACTGGGACATGTTCTAGAGGCTAGAGGCCAAACATCTGGAGTTCTGATGTCCATATGCAGAAGGGTGTCCCAGCTCCAGGAGCAAATTAGCCCTTTATCTGCCTTTTTGTTTTAACGCTGTCACCAGCCAACTGAATGGTATCCAATCACGGCAAGTAGAGATCTTTCCTCCACTCCATCTGCTGTATCACCCACCAGTGCCCTCTGGAAACACCCTCACAGACACACCCAGAAGTAATTCTTCACTAGTTCTTTGGATATCCATTAATCAAATCAGGTTGTAACCTAACATTAGCCAACACCCAACTATATCAGGCAGGACACAATACCTTCATTCTACTGAAATGCAACTCATCTCCTAGGAGTTAAGGGTCTATCTATACTGTTTTGTCTTGTAGCACATTGACAAGAAGTTGGGACAAATGTATAATTGTTTCCTTTTACTTGTCAGTTTTCAAAATAATGGCTTCTTTCCTCCAGTAATGATTCATTAGATTTGTCTTTGCTGTCCTTGTTATTTTGATATGATTACACACTCAAGCATTTAAATATATTTGATGTGATTCCACTAACCATTGTTACTGTCCTCAGTGATGTGCATATTGTGCAATCTTTAGTCATGTCTTGTACCTGAGAACTGGCTAGGTAAGACATCACAGTGTCATACTGAGAGGTCAGTTTCCAGTAAATATATAAGTTGAAAATCCAATAGGAATGCTTTCACCCTGTGAAAACATTTTATTTGCACAAGTCTTGGAGAATAGAAATCTTCTTCAACAATAAGATTCCAAGTGTAGAGAGTAGATGATATGCAAAGCAGAAGCACATATCCTCAGTTAAGATCACATTTAGACCAACTTCTCACCATCTTTCATGCATGGATACTGCCAGTAACTAAGGTAAAATGTCTGGTAGTGAACTTTGTAATGAAGTAGCCACCCATCTTCCCAGATCCATTCTTCATACCCAGTCACTAAGAATTTCTGATGTGACACTTTATTTTTGGCCAGCACTCCCTTATTGATGTATAATTTATACAGTAAAATGCATAGGTTTAGTCTAGGTTAATGGATTGTGACAAAATGCACATCCTGTATGTCTATTGTCACATTGAAGAAATAGAACATCTCCATCCACAAGAAAGTTTTCCAGTCATGTCTCTTCCCAGTAATCATTCCACCCACTCTTTAAGATAGAGCTACTGAATTGATGTATTACCACAGATGAGATTTATTTGTTTTTGGACTCCAAATGAATGGAATCAGATACAATAAACCCATTAATGTCTGGCTTCTTAGCCACAACAAACTGTTTCTGGGATTCATCCCTGTTGTTGTATCAGTAGTTCATTCATTTTCAACACTGAGTTGCAGCACACCATAATCTGTTAGCCCTTTCATTGACAAACATGTGGATTGTTTCTTGGGTTTGCCTATAATAAATAAAGCAGTTATAAACATTCAAGTACTGTACAAGTATTTTTGTAGATTGAAGTTTTTATTGCTTTTGGGTGTAAACTGGGGTTATCCTTTAAGTACTATATGCTTAATGTTATGAGAAACTACAGAACAGTTTTACAAAGCCACAGCACTGTCTTACACTGTTACTCTATTTGCCCTATATGCTCACCATCACTTGGAATTATCAATCCTTTGAATTCCAGCTGTAACAATGGATGTGGAGTGATTTTCATTGTGATTTTAATATACCTTTCCCTCATGACTAATGAAGTTGACCATCCTTTTCATGTGCTTATTGGCCAATTTTATATTTTGCTTTGTGAGTTGTCTGTCTTTGACCATTTGCTGTTGGGTTTCTATTTTATCACTGACTTATAATTTTTTTCCTATATTCTGCATATAAATCCTTCATCAGGAAAATGTACTGTGAATACTCCCTCCTAATTCACAGTTTGCCATTTTATCTACTTTTTGTTTGTTTTTTGCTACCACTGGCTTTGAACCTAGAGCCTCACATATACTATGTAAGCTCTTTACCGCTGAGCTGTTGCCCTAGCCCTGTTTTAAATTTTGTTTCTTCATTTCTACACTCCAGAGTCTTCATTCAATTGTCAACCCAAGTTCAAATAGAGTATACCACTTTTTGAGGACTGCTTGTGGACCTGTTACTTGCTAAGCCCGCTTTACTAGTCACCCCTCTGCTTCTCATAATTCCTGGAGGCAAATAACCCTGACCACTTTGACTGAGTGGAGAAACCGACTGTAAGCAGTCTCCTACTCTCACCCAGTAAGTAAGTGGTACACAGGTTAAAAGCAATGGTGTTTAATTCTGGCTGAACATTGAGTTCCTGAGGTGAACGTGAGGTAAAAATTACTGATGCTCAGGCTCCAGCTTTGGGAATTCAGATCTGATTGGCCTGGGAAGGAGCCCAGACATGGATATTTTTAGAAAGCTCTTCTACTGATTCTGATGATCAGAATCTCTAATGCAAAATGTGATGAGCACCCCATCCTCACCCCTGCCTTGCACTGCTCGTGATTTGACTCCTAAATCTTGCCCTGCCTCATAGCTCAGAAAGACTTAAATAACAGGCCATTCCAGAGGCCATATCTCAGTGTTGTTTACAAGCTGTGCAAAGAGAAGAAAGCATGCCTGGCTGACGCAGTTCTCACTGTGAGGGTGGAGATGCTTTGGGTTTTAATTTAGGGAGCTCTTTAAAATCTGCTGTCTCCTCCACCCCCATCTTCCCAAGAGGCAGCATAGCCAGACGTCAGCTCATGAAACTAGAGGCTGCTGCAATCTGGGGAAGCATGTAAGGTATCCTTGCAGACAGGCAGTCACCACTCGGAAATGACGACTGCAGTGGGGTTTCAGAGTTGAGTTCAGATCGCTCTCTTGCTGGCAATTTCTAACTCGCTGTCATTTAACGAGGCTTCCCTACTCTGCAAGAAAAGCTGGCACCCAGTAGGGGAGGGGCCCTCCTTTTGAGTGTGCAGCCCATAGAGTGGCTTTCAAAAACTAAGCTGGGGCTCCTGAAAAGTCATCATCTTTATCAGTGGGAAAGGAGAGGCAGCCAGGCAGAAACAGATTTCCCTAAAATAAGACATTTCCTGGTCTTTCTCCCTGTGATGTGTGTAGCTCACACTTAAGAGCAAAGAGCTTCATTCCTTCTAGAATCAGAACCCTGGTCTCACTCAGTCAAGGACAGAGGAATGGAATTTAATGAATACTTCTGTGGAGCACTGAAAATTACCATCATTACTTCAGTGTCAAAAATATACACAGTGTGCAAAGTAATATTGGATATTTGTTTCCTGGCCAACAAGCTTTGGCAGAGCAGTATGTAAGAATTGCTGCAGAGAAATGAAATGATTCACATCAGACAGAATCTCTCCCCTGACAGCTCAGGCACTATGTTTTGAACAAAGACACTTGAGTTTCAGGAGTGCCCAGGGTCAGGGTCCAAGGGCATCTCAGTTAGTGACAAACGTCTGAGTGCTACACCTGGAAAAGTGGTTCTCAAAGTGTCCCGAGGCCTGCAGCATCAGACATGGTAGGTATGCACGTTCATAGGCCATAGCTACTGAGTCCGACTCTCTGCCTAGGCCCATGCACTCTGAGCCTTGACCGGCCCTCCATTTGATTCTGATTGATGCACCTTAAAGTTTGAGAACCAGTGATAAGTCTAGAGAATCATTCTTGGAAAACACAAGCCCTACTGTTTCTCCATTTCCTCTCCACTATATGTAGGGGTGGGATTGGGGCTGGATGGGTGAAGATGAAGGAGGCTGAGGAGCAAATCCTTTCTGACTTCATGCTGCTGCTCCAGGGGGCTCAGTCATTCCCCTTTTTCTGAGGAAGGAAGACTATTCTGATACAGTAACAAAGTAACCACATGAGTAGAGCCTGCCTTCTGTTTCCTGAGGCATATAGATGGGCTAGAGTAAGGGAAGTGAAGCATGGAGAAGGAAGATGTCAGGAACAGTCTGACCAAGCCATAGAAACACAGACCTTCTCTAGCCAGCCTGGTGCAGGCAGGCTGGATATCAGCTCCACCTGACTGCTATACACAACCCACCAAACTGCTCAATGAAGCAACTTCAACAAATAAGAGCTTCACCCTCACAGCAAACAAGAGATAGAGAGAATGCTGGGTTGAGGGCCAGGGTAGATGAAAAGGAAAATGAGCCCCGTATCAGTGTGTTTTAAGGGTATCTGGGATCTGTCCTAATAAGGTATGATGTGATTTGTAGACACAAATGACTGTAATGAAGGAAGTTGGTGATGTTTATTGGTCCCTAGGGCAGAAAGTGTGGTACACAATACAGGGGCACATGAGGAAGGGTGCGGCCAGGAGACAGAGGCAGAGAAAACATGAGCAAGAACATTTATTGTGGTTTTCATGGGAGGGAATGGGTGAGGCAGGGTAGGCAGGTTTAGAATTGGCGAGATTAAATAAGTCAGCTTCTCTGGAGCCCAGGGTTGTCTGGTTCTTGGTCCTGGGTGATTTGGGTAGGTGAAAGTGGCAGGAGTATGAGAGTCCCAAGTATTATTTTATGGCACCCTCTCCGGGCTTTGGCCAATCCTGGCAGGATCACAGGATCTGGGCCTGTTTCCCTACAGAAAAGCAGTTGAGTGAGACTGTGAGTTCCCTTACTCAGCTGACCCTACCACTTCACTACCACCTATAATACCTGCACTTTCCAGCACAGTAGCCCCTCGCTGCATGTGCCTATCAAGCCCTTGAAATGGAGCTGGTATGACCAAAGAATTAAACTTTACTTTTCTAGTTTTCAAAAACATAAAATAAATTTAAAAATTGAGGGGTGTTAAGGGGTGTTAAGCAGAGTTCCTAAGAGTGAAATAGTCTCTGGTGGGGCAGTGTGTGGGACCCCGTGCACTCATGCGCAAGGCCCTGGGATTGGCACATGCGCATCAGGATTTGGAACAGTGAAGTGGAGGCATCAAGAGATGCTGACAAGGCTGTAAAGAAAAGAATCATACTCAAGTAATTTCCTGAGAAATTTACTTAGTTCTCTCAACAGCCATGAGGCCTAGAAGCAATCTGCAAGGCTTCCATGAAGCCACCAGAGCTTTCACAGGATGCTCTGCTCCTTTTCCCTGGTCCAGACCCACTGCTGCCCAACAGAGGCAAGGACCATCCAGGAGCACCATCCCAGGGGCCTCCTCCTTGGCGTGTTCTTATGTGGTTTCCAGCCCTAGAGAGTGTATGCTTCTCAAATGTCCTCAAGGTTAGAGTTTTGGGGCACTGTGGTTATCAATTTAGTACAAGAGCTTTCTCCACATGGGATCCGACAGCTCTGTACTTTTCATTGCCTGCAGGAAAGCGTCTCAGTTGATTTGAGGGGGTGGAGGGGAGGATGGAGGTATACAGGGCAAAGCTGTCCCCAGGCTCACTTGTGCAAACCGAGACTCAGCAGGGCAGCAGTAGACACCAAGTATGTGAAGGTGATCTGGTGGCACCCTGGGGGATGAGAGGTCACAGCAGGCATCCCTCTGTACCCACATGCTTTGGCCAGGGCTGTGAGAAGCACTGGCCTCTTTGCTGAGACAATTGGATGCCACATGCAAGAGAATGACATTTTCCCCTGATTCATACTTCATACAAAACTACCTCAAAATGGATCAATGACCTAAATATAAGAGCCAAACACCATAAAAATCTTATCAAAAACCACAGGATAAAGTCTTGATGACCTTGGATTTGGCAATGGATTCTAAAATATGATACCAAAAGCATGAGCAACAGCAACAAAAAATAAATAAATAGAACTTCAAAATTAAAGAAATTTTTGTGTATCAATATTATCAGAAACAGAATGGGCTGAAACCTGTACAAGTCATATAGCTTATAAGGATACAGTACTTAGAATATATAAAAAATTCTTGCAGTTCAACCTAAAAAGGCAAGCAACCTAATTTTAAAAATGAGCAAAGGACTTGGATATACAAGTTGCCAATGAGCACACTAAAAGATACTGAATTTCATTAGTCATCAGGGAAATGCAAATCAAACCCACAATGACTGTAATTCTTTTAAAGGAAAAGAAGTGTTGAGGATGTGAAGAAAATGGAAATCTTATACACTTTTGATTGGAATGGTAAATGACTTTTCCCTGTAGAAATACACTTATAACTGTATGTATGCTTAAGTGTGCAATATAACTATACTACTAAGTTTTTGATAGTTCATCAGACAGAAGTTTGTGCTGTCATTGTTTGTTCATTTTTATGCTTTGATTTTGAAACCTGAACTACATAACAATATATATCAACTAGTAATGATTTCTTAAATTTTTTTGAAATTCTGTATCATTTCTATCCTTTTTTGTTTTGCTTTTTTTCTAAAAAATTTTTTTAAAAAAAAATTTGATGCTTTCTGAAACAGTTAAACAGAATTTTCACAGGATATAGAAACCCCACCCCTAGTCATATACCCAAAAGCACTAAAAAATAGGTAAACAATTACATGCTCACAGTAGTGTCATTCATAACAGCTTAAAGATAAAAACTGCTGATCATGTCTGAGAATGAATGGAAGCACAAATTGTAATGTGAATACATAATATAACATGCAGACATAAAAAAGTAATGAAATACAGATGTACTATCACATAAATAAACCTTAAAAACATTATGCTAAGTGAAAAAAAAAAGGACCAATAATTTAATAAAAAAATTGGTAAAGGGACAAGAATGACCCTTAAATATGTGAAAGGATGCTTTCATTATGAGAAATTAAACCTACATGGATACTATTTTTCTTGCCTCAGAACAAATTCAGTATTTCAGTTTCAAAACTATCAGTGAGGGTGGGTAGCAATGGACATTCAAATATTATTGGTAAAAGATGCCAGGCATGGTGGTGCATGCCTATAATCCCAGCACTCAGGAGGCAGAGGCAGGAGGATCACTGTGAGTTCAAGGCCAGCCTGCACAACATAGTGAGTTCAAGGCCAGCCTGAACTACATAGTGAGAACTTGTCTCAAAAACAAACAAAAATATGTATCTATAAATAACCCCCCCCAAATCCACTTATTCCCATTCTGTTAATTCCTACCAAAATTGTAAACACATACATTCTCTAACTCAGTAACCTCATTTTGGAAAATTTTTCAGGCTAGTTCATTGTTTTGGCAAACAATGGATGTTGACTAAATATGGCCTGCAACATGTTTTAGAGCACTATATGCCAAGAGTCAGGAGCCATTTTTTGAAAAAAATTGTCCAAGTACTGAACAGATTTTTTCTTGTAATTATTCTCTAAATGATAACAGTATAACAAGTACTTACATAGTATTTAGTGTGTAAGTAGTCCATAGATGATATCCACAGGGTTCTGGAACTATTTTCCTGTGGGTACAGAGATAACTTGCAGAGAAGCTTCCACATTGTCCTTGATTCCAGGCAACCATTGAGAATCTTAGGTATATCCCCCAAGGAAAAGGAGACATTACTGTACTATAGTAATAAATACCTAAGTGAAAAGGGCATATTGACAGCTGATGGTCTAGGGAGGCTGGAAACCTCTCGCATTGGCAATGAAATGTGCACTTGGAAAGTGCTGACATCACCTTGGAGAAACAATTCTCCGAGCATGATGTTCTGGGAGTGATTCTGGAAATTCAGAATGCTGGAGATGGGAAGGTATGAAGCATATTTAAGAATTGCTGAAGACAATTTAAGCACATTTTAAATCTGTAATGAGCTGCCAAAATAGAACTACTGTATTTTTGAAAATTCTACATTCTCAATAATTTAAGGGGGCAGGAAAAAGCATTCGTTACAGAAAATTCTTCATAATTCACGTGATTTCTAATGGCTGTGGAGCTTGCTCAGTGGGAGGAATTCTCTGTACTTTCTTAGAGTTAATGGGACTGGGAAAATAATTTAATTCCCTTATTTGACAGCTAACAAAATAAATTCTGAGGCTGTCAATAAAGTAACTTGCTCATTATCACAACTACAAAAGAGAAATATTAGTCATTTCCAACCTTAGCTTCTGTAGGAGTTTATAAACAAACAAAAAACCAACTACATGAGCAAATAAAAGAATATATGCACAAAATACTGATACCCTAACTCACTTTGGGAGATTTTGATTAGATCAGCCTGGGATGAGTGAGATCATATGTGTTTTTAGTACTGGAGATTGGACCTACATCTCCAGCTTTTCTGTAAAAATGTTGACAGGATCTAGTTAAGTTGCTCAGGCTGGGCTTAGTTATACTCCTCCTGCCTCAGCCTTCCTGAGTGTTGGCATTATTGGCACACAGTACCACTGGTTTGCATATGTTTAAGTGCTCTCCCCAGGTGCTGACAGCCAGAAGCTTGAAGTAGGATTTGTCCTCAGGCTTTCTGACCTGTGTTCTACACTTTTTAAATGCTGTTAATACCCATCATCACTTGGGTTTCCTTACTAACTTCTTTGCCACTGCATTCTGCTGCACAGCTCTCTAAGGGAATGGAGACCTCCTGGATTACCAGATTCTCCTCCTCACTGTCATCCCAATGCCCCCACCCCAGCCTGGCCACCCAAACACTGAGGGTCTACAGCTCACACTTTGTCATTTGTTTCTACAAAGACGTTGGTGCTGCTGCCGCCAATCTTACCATCCTTGATAACATGACCTACTCAAGATCCAGGACTGGGGTTTATGATTTACAAAACAGCAAAATGCTTGCACTAGAGTACCTTAAATTATCTTTTTAAAATGGGTGTTACATGGAGGTAAGCATTAACCTCAATCCTGAAATGAGAGGCTAGGAGGTAGCAGAACGGAGTTATCCAATTACAAGCATGTGGCAGATACATGCTCAATTTCCTGGCATTAATTTCCTTCCCCAAGTGCAACCAAGACCAGTGACTTGCTTTTAACCATTATAATATGGCAAAGATTAAGACATTTGGCAACTATGCATAATGTGTGCCCTAGTCATTCAACTGAATTTATTGGACCATGTTGCAGGGGCCTGTTCTAATCACATGAGGCCTTCCAGAGGCCTCAGACCTTTTCTGAGGATTCCAAGTGGCAAAAACTCTCCATTGCTGGCTTTGAAGTACACTGCTCCGTATTTTATAGGAAAAGGAAACCCTGTTGCAATCCTGAGAGTTTAGAACCAGGGCCTTCCCCACTTGGGCCACTAGATGAGAATGAAAACCACGTAGCACCTTGATTTCAGCCGTGCTAGATTCCTAATCTACACAGCGGTATTTGTGCTAAGCTTGTATTATTTTTTACTCAGCAGTGTAACACATCGATGTTCTCTGCTGAAAGCTGAAATCCTATACCATCGCTAACCCTAATCTGGGCTCATTTGAGTCACTAACCGAAACCTATTTATTGCAGTGACAAGAGCACCTCACACAGGTATTAGTAACACAGGAGCTCGGTGTTCCATGGGGGGCCAGTGGCCCTGGGACAAAGCAGAGGAACGTCAGTATTTTCACATACACTCATGGTTTCAACATCTACAAGTAGAAAATGTTACTGCTCTACAATGTGCTATTCATGAAGTCAAGTTTGTATACTGAAGGTGAAATTTTTTCCTGGTATGACTAAAAAAGACTATACTTGTGGTTTAGTGTTATCTCCTCTTATCTATGCTAACGTGTAAACCTTTGCAGTTAAGTAATGGCAAAATAAGTACGTATGAAGTAAGCAGTCCTTCCTTCAGACTCACAAGAAAGAGAAGAGTTGTAGGAGGGTACATAGAGGCTGACTTGTTACTGATCCTTTTAAATGGTGCTAGTAAGCCAACGCATACTGATGATGGCATGGAAAGTGAATTTTCTGGGAAGCAAGGAAGCCATTTGGGAAGATAGTCATGGGGTAGGGCTGGGGAGGGATGATTGGGAAATTAAGATGCCTAGGATACTCCACCTGGGGAGGGTAGGTTATTTAATTACACCCATTCGTTGAATAACATGAGTTTAGGGATAAGAATTCCAGAAAAAAGATTAAAATCCAGCTCAACAAATTCTCTTGCTACCATGCTATTTTCTCCCTCTCAAGTATCTTCCCTTTGTTCCTGTTCCTCCCCCATATATACAATCTTTGAATCTTGTAGTCATTGGTTAGAATTACTAGTTCACACAAGCTTACATACATGAAGCAATAAATCACCTATTTTCAACCTTTTTAACCAATGTCTTTTAAACAAGCTCTAGATTAACTGTATATTCAGCCTTAAATCAATGTCATTAACTTCCTTGGTAAGCCGTCAGTACCACAGAGGCCACATGAATACTTCTGCCAACCTTCATGGAGTAGCCTCCTTTACAGTTTCAGGAACTTACTGATCTTATTCATGGTGAAACTAAGGTCCAAAAAAGGGTAACCTAAGGCAAATTCTGGCCCAGAGTCTGCTCCCATTGCCTTGTGCTGATCTGAGAGTTCTATAGCACTGACTGACCAGACAGGAGAAATAATTGGTTTGGGTTTGCTTGGCGGTTGGCTAGGAACCACAGTAACATTTAATGCACTCAGCGTGGTGGTGTAAGAATGGGGAGGCTGCCTTCCAGAGGGAACTGAAACTACCAAGGATGTTGTCACAAGGGGAGTGAGAAGCACAAGTCCTTCTACCAAGAAGACCTTTTTCATGTTTAAGATGGGAGGCAGTGGTTAAAATGGGGTGACTACAAAAGTTTAAATCCTGGCTTAGTAATTTTCTAGTTACATAGCAGAGGGTATACTCCTTCTATGATCTATAAAATGGGAAAATGAATACAACTTCACAGAATTGGTATGGGACTAAATGAGAAAGTCTCTGAGCAATCCACATGCTCCAGGACTTATTATTAGTCTACCTTAATGTCCCACCGTCCATTGTCCCCCAAACTGTGTTAGTAATAAAAAATACTATACATAGTTGCAAATACCATATTCTCTATTTTTAATAGTCAGAATATGTATTATGTATATGTTACAAATATTCCCTCTAGCTTTTAGAAAATGGAACCCTTCATTAATTCCTAAAGGAATTAACTTTTAATTTAAAACCAACCAACCAAACCAACTCCTCCAAAGAAACACACTCTCAATGTTCTAAAAGCCCCAAGTTCTAATACTATTTCCTCAGAAAAACAAGAGATGGTGGTACTGCCCTGTGTATGTATGCCCAGTGCAGGAATAAACTATTCTTCAATTTCATAAGTGAAACATGTTACCTATCACTTCAGTTTTTGAAAGCACTGGAAAAATGTGTATGCAAACAAATGAAATGCTATCCATGAAACAGTTAAAACCACCAACAGAAGGAAGGCTTATTTTTTCTATTTTACTTCAAAAGGAACAAATAAATCGGTCATCAGTCTTTGATCAACGTTCTGGATTTGCCACCACCTTGAGAAACTGTAAAATAAGACAGTTCTTTTGTTTTACTTATTCATAACACATATATCACATAAGGCAGATTGCTTCATGCTTTACTTCAGTAAAATGGGGGGAAAAAGCTTTCTCTGAAATTGGCACTAAAGTTGTTTTAAGTCCTTAATAACAAGAAAATAACATTCAACTATAAGCAGAATGAACACAGTCATAATACATATCAAATCAAAATTATTTCCTTTATATAATCAGCAATGAGTAACTCCAGAGGTAGTATGGTAGAAACGAGCATGGATCCTATCAGGTCACAACCAATGAAGAAATTAAATTTATTTTTTTCTATGGTTTTGACCATAAATTGCTGTACACATTTAGGACCTGAATAAAAACCACTCTCAGCAGAAATCCTGGCCCACTAATTCAACTGACACATCAATTTACAACTTTCAGGACTGCAGATATAAAAAATGTAAAGTATAAAATTATGTTAAGTTTGAAATGGTTTTAATTGTATTCATTAAAAATATTTACATTTCCCAGTACTTACTTGACAAAACCCCTTTGCAATATAATTCTACTCTAAACTCTTATTTATAAAACGAGGCTCATTTATGAGATTTCAGTGACCACTATACTGCAAATTACGTACATTCGGTAAAATATTTTAAGAACTTTTCATATCAAAGGTAGTTTATATTGGATTATCTGAAACCCAATAGTGCCCACAGATGAGCTTCTTAAATTCTTTTCATTAATGCTTGGAAAGCACTGTGAAAATGAAAAGTGCTGTTAAGTGCTATCAATTCCCTTAAATTTTCACTTACACTGTGTGCACATTGTGAAATAAACACATATGCAGCATGTCCATGTTTTGATATGTATTTTTTATTTCCCTGCAGTTTTCACTTATCAAGAACAAGTAACAGGGAAAGTTGTCTGAACTAGTGCATAAACAAACATTCTGAAACACCACTACACGTATCTAATTTACAAGAACCGTATAAAAAAAGTCACTAAAACACTACACTATGAAGGTGTCCAACGCTTACAGTCAGACTTTTCCAACCCGTTACTTGCCTTGTAGCCACAGGAAAACTCTCCAAAATTGAAAAGACAATCTTGCCACAACCCTCCCCCCTCCCAACACTGGGATGGCTCGATATCTAGACTTCCAATAATTATTGCAATGATATAATGCAATACATACCTGGTAAGTATCATTTATGTGGTATGTTACAGTTTTAAAGCCAGTTAAAATGCAGTCTTCCAATAAAATGTAACCCTTGAAAAATTTTCATATCTGCACAGTTTAAATGTGCTAGACACATAATTTTTCCTAGTCCATTTTTTCTGTGTGATTTTTTTTTTATAAACTGGTATTATAAATAGAAATATACATTCAAAATATATGGAAAAAGTGAGCTACTACATTAAATTTGCATGTATCGATCCATCCCTTTCCCCTGCACAGTAATAGAAAATACTATTTTGCCTTGAACTTCATATTTGACAGTGAAATGCCACTAAAGTATTTACCAAAAAGTCCATCTAGTCAAATTGTGAAACAAAATGAACCAAGTGAAAACTTTACAGTTCCTTTAGAAAAAAATTACAAGAATTTCATTTCCTAGCTATGAATCTTTAACTTTTTAGACACAAAGTTGGATTTATTTTTACAAGATACAAAATGTAAACATGGCAAAATAAATAGTTAAAACAAGTGATGCAGGATCCCATTTCATGCTCATGATCCCATTAAAGAATTATTTTTTAAAATCCATTCAGTTGCAAATTCAAGTGCAAAAGCATGATGATGAATATCTACTATTCAAGTAACAGAAATAATATTGATGATACAAATAAACTATTTTACAAGGTAGTGATTTTCCCAATTTTACAAAATATACATCATATATGGATTTAATATCCAATATACTGTAGTCCATTTAGGTCCATTGTTACGCTCTGTGATCCACAGAGTGTTGCCTTTGCATTCAGCTGGAATATGAATGACTGCATACCATCCACACAGGTCAAAGCCACATGTTTTAGGTTATGTCACTTCCATAGCTACTGTTGTCTCTGCTATTCCATTTAAACCCAATCTTTCTGGTTCATGGTTCTCTCTATAATAAGGCAAAGAGTAAAATAAATATTAATACTCTCTAGAACATTATTACCACTTACTATTTACAGATGACATTTTTATGTAACTCCAACTAAACATGATTTCACAAGATCCTTCCCCATTTTTATCATTTTTCAGACAGGAATGAGGAAGCTTTCTTCAGCTCATTTTTCAGACAGGAATGAGGAAATTTTCTTCAGGTCAGATGTTCCATTAATTTCTAATTATTTAATTACAGCTATTTAAGAAAGACAGTAACTGTTTCTTTAGTAGAACTTAATGATCAACTGCTTATGAAATATATAACTTAGTATAATCCCAGTTGTTTACAACAAATGGAGCATATACTGTGCAAAGAGAATTATCACTAGGAGTAAAATACTGCTTAAATTACCTCTGACTAGAGTTTAATTCTCTAGGCTTAAGGTCATGCACCACACAAATCAATTGTTTCTGATTTAGTATTCTCCTTGCATTTGTATTATTAAAAAAAACCAAACTCACTATGAGATATGGTATAGATTTAGTTAATTTTAGAATTTTCTCAATTTTATTAACATATATGTAGAATAATTTACTTTCTTTTTTAGCATACCACAAAAGAAAACACAAATTTTGATCTGCAACCAAAACTGTGCATAGAATTAGTAACAATTCTAATCTTTCAGACTGCTTAAACCACAAAACTGTAATATAAGAATATTTGAAGCTTCTGTTATTTGACATTTTCTCGCTTATTGTTTTAAAGAATTCTGGTTGAGATTTAAGCATCCTACTAGGAACTTCAAACAAATAACTGAAGTCACAGAGCTTTATCCTCAAGATGTGTTCAAAACAAAGTCTGTTAACAGATACTGCTTAAACAGTAAAAGTAAGGTTTTTTTCCTCCCACTGGGTAGCCAGCACAAAAGGAGGGACTTGAAACATACACACACCTTGCTATGCTGCTGATGGCACTACTAGGAGTAACCTTTGGCACTCTGTCCATACTGGCAGCAACTGTGGCAAGTTTTAAGGCTGTTGGCGATGGTGCTGAAGTCCGTGTATTGATATGCACATTGACTGGAGAAACAACACTGACGTTATTGAGGTGCACTGCATTTGTCAGGCAGGAATTGTTCATGGGAAGTGTTTGAGGACTGCTTGTGCACAATGCTGGGATTAAGTGGTTTGTAGTAGTGTGGCCAACTGTCCTTACAAGTTGTACAGCTGAAATCCCTGGGCTGGATGATAAAGCCATATTGGTGGAGTATAATGTTTTAGAGGTTCCTGAAAGAAAAAAAAAAATACATTCAGTTAGTGTCATGGGACACTAACTGGTAATACCTTGTAAAAGAAAAAAACCAGGAGTTTAATAAAACACATGCAAACATAATTATTCTAATAGACTACCAAGTTAACTTTGCACCTAACAGTTTCTCTCCAAAGAGAGCTGATGATCAGCAAGCACTAGGTACTCTCTAGTTATAACACCAAGAATAGCCTCTTGCTGTTGTCTGCATAAAAAGGTTTTGCAAGGATTCTGCTGCCTTTATTTGTGGCAACCTTGGAGAAAAGTACAACAGGACAGATGGAAATGATAGCAAAGTTACTCTAAAAATTTATAGATGAATGAACTTCAGTAAAAATTTATAGATGAATGAACTTCAGTAAAAATCAGGATCATGGATAACGTAAAACTGGAAAATCCTAGGGTCTGAGCGACAGCTGAAGGAACAGCAAGTCTTAGAGGACTAGGGTAGTAGGAAGAACACAGAATGTCATACCAACTCTGTATCTCATGAAGAACTGTCACAGAAAGTATGCCTACTACTGTGTAAGAGTGAGAAAGTAAACCTGAATTAAAACTTGTTTAATGGATAGTCCTGGTTTATACTTCACTTTTAATCAGTACACAGATTTCCTAAAATGTGAGGCAACTGACAAGTCTATGAATGAAACTTCCCAGGAAGGGTGGAGTGTTCCACAGGTACGTATATCCAGTGTATGGGAGAAAACAGTGATTTTACAAAAATAGCCACATCTTTCCAAGGTATTACAAAGAATGCTTTCTTATACACATTTTCCAAACTCAACTGAGTTACAACTTTAAGCCAGTAGTACAATGTGGAAACAGTAGCCCTACCTGAAGGCTGGACAACACCATTTATGTTGTTGTGGCCGGTATTCTGTTCCTTGGCTACCTCACTGCGACTTGGAACAGGTGCACTGACCACTGCAGATGCAGCAAAGTGGGCACTGGCTGAGTCAAGTGTTTTAGACATACAGTCAGAGGTGCTTGAGCCCTATAAGATGGACAAAGTCAAATTCTCAGTTTTTCAGACACAATTTCACAAACATATTAAGGAATGCGGTGAACCCAAGAGGCTACTGCCTTTCTAATTCTGAACAGTCACAAGTGTTTAGATTAAGAGATCTAGGACTTCAAAGACTATCTGTGGTATATGTAGCAGGAAGTGACTAGAAACTAGCAACGTTTATTTCTGAGAAAGAACTAGGCTATTAAAACATCCACATCTCTAATGTTCTATTAATTTTTCTAATAGTATTAAATGATTTTAAGAATGTTTGACAAGCTAGATATGATGGAATAAGTGAATCTCAGACATCATTATTAGTCATTCTTGTCCTAATGGAAAAACTTGTCTTTGTTTTTCCCCTAACCTTTTTAGTAAGTTAAAAATACTTTAAACACAAGAGACTCACAAAAAACAAATACAGCTAAGTTAAATGACCACTCCTTGATTATGTGTAAAACTGGTTAACTGTTACTCAAGTCAATAGCTTTCTCGTTTGTTAGCCAGCCCCAAGCCTATTTGGATGTCATAGGAGACTTAGCTTACAGGGTCAGGGCCTCTGAAATTTTCATGGTGTTGGACTCAGAATCTTTAAGGGAAATGTACTGACCCTTTTAAAATGAACTGAACCAAAATGGGCAGATGCTGGCCCAATGGCTCACAGGATAATGAAACTAAGACAACTTGCTATTACCTTGGAAGTACCTTTAGAATTATGACGCAAGAAGACTTAATACAAGGCTTATTGTTTTTTAGGTGGATCAACTCTGAAATAATCTTTTAGTTTAGTTTTGTTTTTCATGTCTTGAAACAATAGAAATTTATTTCTTATAAAGTTCTGGAGACTAGTAGTTCACATGGAATCTTAAAGGGGTCTCATATCAAAGTATTGGCAGTTAGTTCCCATGGTTTTATTAAGTATTTTTATTCTTATCTTTAGTATTTTTATTAATGGTGTTTATGAACAACTTTTGTCAACAACAATTGCCACAACTAGTGAACAACTTTTGTCAACAACAACTGTCACAACTAGTGACAACTGTTTTGTCAACAACTGTCACAACTAGTGACAATTTTTTTTCTATAGAAAATGTCATTCACAGAGGCAAGGGGCTATAATGCTTATTCCTACTGCATAATTCAACTACCTATCACCCTATATGGCATACCCACATAATACTTGAAGACATGGTTTAGGAAAGCATTTTATTTTGTTTTATTTATTTTGGTAGCAAGAATTGAACTCATGATCATGCTTGCCAGACAGATGCTGTGCTGCTGAGCTATAACCCTGGCCCTGGGAAAGCATTTTAAAAAGCTGGATTCTTATAATTAATATGGGGTTATAACAATACAGTTATTTCTATGAATTCTCAACAACCATTCCAAAAGTAGTGGTTAATTCTTTCCTAAACTAAAAAATACAAATTCTTGGCTCTAGTACTCTTTTTAAAATATTCAGACTAGTTAATGATCTAGTCACTTAAAATCATGTAAATTATTTAAAAACAAATTTGGGTTAGATTCTTAAAATCAAGAGTGGCAATCCAGTTATTTCCTGTGACTTGACTGAAACTGAACAAAACTACGTAATTATAAAAAAAAAAGAGAAAAGACAGTACCACTATTGAAAGACAGGTTTACCTGTGCTTTTGGATGTGTCTGTTGCGAGGAATGCTGAGATTGCTGTTTCTGCTGAAGCTGAGCAAGTTGCTGCCTTTGCATTTGAACTAACTGCTGCTGATGTGTCTGAAACTGTTCTTCTGTGATGCCCCCTGTTACTGGTGAAGGATAAATGTTGTTTTAAATGTTTTAAAGTAGTCTTAGTAACACAAGACTATGATATAAACTTATTTCACAATTAAACCACCGTATACACCAGAAAACAAACCCTAACACAAATGACCAATCTGTCAAGTGTGGCATATGTTTTTTATATCCACGATTGCCTTAATATTACATCCTACATATATCCTATATGTAGTTTTTACTGTGTAACATAGTTCTCACATGAGGATATTCAGACTTAGTGTCTTTTAGATAACTTCTGATTATCTACATTATGATGGCTATATTATGTGGCAAAATCAAATTTGTTAATATAAATAATGACGGCTAAGTGATAGCTGGTTATCATGATACTGAAGTGAAAATACTTTCCATTTGATTATAAATTACAGCAGAGAACAAATATGTATATGTAACATAACTACAAGCCACAGTTAAGCCAACAGACTCAATGCTTAAAATAAATCCAGCATGCATAAATATGTGCTAGTAATCAGAAAAGCTTTCAAAAAATCAGATACAATGTATCTTTAGGTGTAATCAATTATGTATAGTATATTAAAGTATATTAAGTATGTTACAGTATATTAAGTATATTAAAGAGTTAGGGGTTTCAAATAAAACAAGATCTGTTTTCTTAACTGATTAAAATATTGGCTACTAAAAATTACAGTAGTAATAATTTTTCTTGAAGAAACACAAACAAAATTTCATTTACTGATATTTAAGTAGATCACTGATAAACTGACTCAGCGGTGACAGAGCTATTTCCAGAGAGGTTGGTACTGCCCCTTCCTGCCCCAGCATTAGAGAATGAACTCTGGGCCTTGCTGATATTTAGGCAACAGGCTCTTCCACTGAGCTACATTTCCTGGCCCTCTTTCTAAATCTGGCATTAGAATTGTGATTCTCCTGCTTCAGTATCTGAAGCAACTAAGGTTAATATGCCAGGCGAAGTTTGTACATTCTTAGTTATGAAATCTTAAATTGTATTGGAAAATACAGTAGTTCTACTTCCCCTGCCCCTCATTGAGTATTGGAGACTGAATCTAGGCCTCCTGGTGCTCTACCACTGAGATACATCCTCAACTCTTCTCTTGTTTTTATTACTTTCTTTCTTCTCTACTATAAAAATCATTAAGTATTTACCATCTACTATGGTGCAGTTATAGTGAAAACAGGGAAAAATAAATTAAGAAAGCCCTTGCTATAAAGTCCTATAGTGTAGTCGGGAAGAAAAGGTAGATTAATCCCCTGCGATAAAGATGAACTTGAGTCATATGTAGGAAAATTGTTGCACTTGGAGACCATAATGTTAAATGAAATAAATCAGCCACATGAGCTTAAATATTGCATGGCTTCTCCAATGAGAAACCCAAATTATAAAGAGCAAAATAAAAGGTAAGAAGTAAAGAGACAGAGCCTTTTCAAATGGGAAGGGGATCAAGAGCTGGAGGAAAGAGGGACAGAGGGGAGGGAAAAGGGATGACAAAACAAATGAAGACGTGTTGTGTACACGCACCAATTCCATAAAGGAATACAAACATTATGCACCATAAAAACATACTAAATACGAACAAGTTTTATTATATACAGTTGCATGATCTAGTTAATATGACCTATAGAGGTCTAGATTATGGACTATACCCCAAATCTAGGTCACATCACTCCTCCTAAATATTTTGTTTAGTAGGATCACATATGAAAAATTTAAAAATGTTTTTTATGATAACTGAGATATATTATAACTTATGACTAATGAAGGTCTATTTTCTATCTTTAAAATCAAACAAAAATGCAAAATATTCATGAATTTCCAAATGTTTGAAAACCACAGGGAAGAGACAAACAGCTTATTACATACAAAGGCAGGAAGGAAGATCTTATAAAATTGTAAACCCTGGGTATATTATAAGAGTGGACTCTTTCAAAAAAAAGGGATTTGCAATCTGGTGTTATAAGTTCCTAAATCCAGTACTGATTGCCCAGGGCTGAACTTTATGTACTGGTGGAAAGGTGAGACTCACAGTGGTTAATTTTACAGAATAGACTGAACATGAAGAATATAATTTTGTTGGCTATTTCAAAATGGAAATGAGAATGAAAAGCTTTTCTCTTTTCAAAATCAGGGAGTTGATAAAATGTTACTAATTGATAATAAAACATAGGCTGAGTATCCCTAGTAGGAAATGCTCCAAATACAAAACTTCCTGACTGCATAACACAGTTTTCAATTTTAGAGCATTCTGAATTTTGGATTTTTAGATTAGGGATGTTCAGTAAAATGTACACTAATATTCCAAAATCCAAAACACTCAGAAATCTGAAATACTTCTGATATTTTAGATAAGGGGTACAAGCTGTATGTGTCTAGATTAGTGAAATGAACAAATTACATTTTTAAATTAAAAAATTACTTTGGGGTGGAGTATTGCTAAACAGAGGTGTTTTAACCCGCTTTTATGAACAGATGAACATCTACAGATATATTAAAAAAGGATACTGCCAAGATTATTTGCCTTCTTGGATGCCAACATCTATCTTGTTGAGACCATTAATTTGCTCAGAAACCTATCCTTTTCTCCTCACAGAAACTCATAAAATTCCAACCCATCTCAATTCAAATCATTCTCAATTTTTTTAAAAATTTAAGCTAACTTACGACACCAAAAATCTCATCTCTGATCCCATTTCTAGTTCAGAATCATGGACACAAATTTAATTCTACAATGTGGATACCCTTTGAAAACTGCATTCCCTTTTGTACCTTCCACCAATCCTAAACTCAGAACATTATATTCGTTCTTGACATTTAGATCTTTCTTTACTAATGGTGTTTTGTATTTGAAATAAGTTGATGTTCTCCATTCAGAATTTTCTACAGCATTACTTAGTATCACTGCAACTCTCTAGATTAAAAACAGCAAATAGTAATCAGGATCAAAAATTGGAACACATACAATACACCCTTTCTAACTCCTTTACTATTTTAAGGTAAAGGTAAAGTGATATATGAAATAATCAACCACTATTCTCAATACTGACCTTACTAGCAGGTAAAGGATAAAAATTTGTTTAAAAGTACTATTTACTAATTATTTTTCCTAAAATATTTCCTGAAGCATTTCTGTAAGAGACTTTTCTTACACTGACTCTAAGACATCAAGAAGCATACACTACTGTGGTAGGCTGAGGCAGGGAATCAAAAGTTTGAGCACAATCTGCCAACTTAGAAATTTAGTGAGATCCTATTGCAAAATAAAGTGAGATAGAAACGTAGCTCAGTGTGAAAGTCCTGGGTTTATTTCCTAGGACAATCGATCAATCAATCAATCAATCAATCAAACAAAAAAGGCATCCATTAAAATATATCAAGAAAAGTTCACAGTTATAGCGAAAACCTCTATTTAGGAATGAGACAGAAGACAGAGACCCAGTTCTGAATGAGTTAGTGTAGATATAGAGCAAAGTGGAATGCATAAAAAGAAACCCTTTCTGTTTTTCTTGCTCATAATCAAGCCAAATTATTTTCACTAGTTGATGCCCAATTTGGGGGTGGGAGGGTGTTTGATAGCTTAACAGAGAATTCACCTCAAATTACAAAGTCCTGTAAATTTAAAAGCAATCATAAACACTACTGTTTTGTGAAGGTAGCAGTATTTCTCTAGATAGATGGGAAATAAGTTCTATAAAATATTCCTGGGATAACAAAGCCTAATAGATTGGTATGCTTATCAGAGAACTTTCCACTTTGTATGTCTAGATATGTGATTTTACACCTAAGTATCATACTTGAATTTTAAGTCATTGTGCAGATTATAACTCACTGTTTTCCATGAAAGCTCCTAACCTTTCTAGCTAACTCATATGTATCTGATTCATTATCCATCTTAAATTCAACAGTCTTTTATTCCTCAAATGAATCCAAGTACTTTTTTTTTTTTTTAAAGAATACTTGTCACCATCCTTGGAATAATTTTTTCAATAGTCCTAGGCTTCTTTCATTTCATCCTTTACCTTTTGGGTTTGTGGCTCTTACATAGTGCTCTGCCTATGCTGACCTTTGCTTTCCATTTTCTGACAATGACCCATGAAAAACATACTGTGGATAACTCCACATATTGTATACTAATATATAATTTAAAAATTTGGATACTGTTTCTTAAGTTGGAGCTCAAAGAGGTATACCTGAGTATTTGTAAAAGTGTAACAGGTATTTCCTAGCTTTATATTGTCATTTCATGATAATCTTAAGGAAAATGTAATAGAAACACATTCTGGATTTTCTGGATGATTATCTCCCAATGGAATATGAACAGGTGATTTTTGTGCTTGTGTCTGTCTTTGTTTCTCATAACTTTTCAACTTTTATTGCAGCATTTTTTCAAAATGGGCTAAGATGATATTATTCTTAGAGGGGCAAGAATTTGTCAAATACTGTTCTAAATCAAGTCTTCACGCTTTAATAAAGATTATCTGAAATTCGAAATGAATGTCTGTTCTAGTATTTCTTCATCTATCAGTTTGGACTTTTTTCAAAATAAGTTTTAACAAATGCTCTATCACAGTGTTTTTATTGATTTTTTCAAAGGACAGGTTCTAGGACAAGATTGGGAGTTGAGAGGAAATGGGGACCCTATTTCAAATCTTTCAGGGCATAGTGGGGAGCTAGATGATTCAGGGTTTCTATAAACCATTCCGCTACTCTAAAGTTAAACATCAATCCAAGAAAGTTGACATTACTTTTCCCAAGCTATGAACATCCTGTAACAGCTACAGGCAAACTGACAAAGAGACTTACGTATAAGTACAACGTGGGAAGGTAAGGGGACAGAGAACATGGAACAAATGGATGTGATGACAATGAAAATAGACTAAAGATCCATTTAAACTTCTGATGCTCAAGCTAAATAGTTAAAATTAACAATTCTTTATTTCCTTTAGCAATCAAACTAAGTTCTTTTAATCCCTTAGGTTTGAATCCTTTTCTCACCTTTAAAAGCAACATTAATCCAAAAACTAAATTTTTGGTTCTTAGCTATGTTTTGCCCACCCTAAAACTTTTAATAGGTTTGCAAAAATTTCATTGCACTATAAGAAAGAATGGCTGGGTCTGGATGTAGTTTAGTGGTAGAATATGTACAAAAAACTAGGTCCAATCCTCAGTACTGTGTCCTCACCTCTGGTAAGAAAAACTGACTATAAGTCAAAACTTTGTTTTAGAAACTACTATAGAACATGCCTCTGTAACTATCAATGCTTTTATAAACCAGTAATATTAAGTCATAAGAAGCTAGTCAAAAAGGCTATTAGTACTTATATTAAGACAGGGGACAAAAGAAAAAGTACGTTAATTTGCAATGACAAAACTGTTAAATGTAAATTAATCTGCCTTCAAGTCTGAACAAGAAAAGTACTCTATGATATGAAATATATTTGAACATCATCTCAAAGGGTAGTTATAGTACTGCAGTCTCAAATGACTAAACTTTGTAGCTTAAATATTTAACATTTGGCTTTGCAAATATAAGAGCCTAAATAATTTGTATGAAATAATTTTCCCTGTTTATTCATCCAGTACAATCTATCTTTCTCTGTCTTGTTACTAAGAATTTTTCAATTAAGAAAACACATTTAATATTTAATAAAACATGTTTCTGACTTAAAAGGAAAAGCCTAGTTTTGTCTATGACATGTATTTTTTTTTTTTTTTCTGTAGTTCTGGGGATCGAACTCATGACCTCGTGCTTGCCAGGCAGGCGCTTATGCCGCTGAGCTAAATCTCCAGCCCCATGACACATGTTTTCATATATCTATACATATTTATTTAAAAATTGTAATGAATAGCTGGATGTTTGAATGATTTGAGCTGGGCATATCATTCTCCAAATTAGTACTTTTCTCCTAAACAAACTTACATAAGGAAAATAATATCTCATTATATATACAGAAAAAAAAATCTATTTCTACTCTGCTCCACCTTATTGACTCTGATGTTAACATTGCAGACTTGCGCCAGATGTGGTGGTGCACACTTTGGGAGGCTGAGGCAGAAGGATTGCAAATTTGAACCAATGCTGGGTAATTTGGCGACTTAGTAAGACCCTGTCTCAAACTAAAAAAGGGAGGCTAGGAACAGAGCTGTAAACACCCTGGGTTCAATTTCCAGTACAGAAAAGAAAAACTGCATACTGGTAATTTAAGTTCCATGAGACATAAATGCATGTGTAAGACGGTATTTTAAATGCTTATTTCATACTGATGTATGGTGGTGTCACAGACTATCAAGATGACTGTTAGTGAACTATTTAAGTTACATTTTAGATCAATACAATTTTGTGTTGATAATACAGTAGCATACATAACACATATACATTTCCTACTAAAAAGTCAAGCTAATACAAAGCTATAAAAATATCTAGCCCTGTTCAGGTTGAGAAGATATATTGTAAATTCATCTTATGTGGTATACACAGGTAAAAAAAAATCAGCCTATGTTCAAACACAAATAAAATGCATTATTATGTTTTTGAACACTCCTTCCAAAAATTATTTTGAGTAATGTTCAGTACTGGTATTTCCATTTGGTTAAACAATGTGAACTATGACTTGAGATCTGACGGAAAAAGGTTCGATCCAGTATTTGTCAACTTCCTACAGTTTTTAGATTACTAAGAACTCTAGGATTACAAGTCACACTAAGTATTTGTCCATTTCAGTTTCAAAAGCTCATTAAATTTTAGACTTATATATGAGATGTCATTTTCCTTACCTAAGTTTGTTTAGGAGAAAATTAATTACTAATTTAGAGAAATGATATGCCAACTTCTAATCATTCAAACAAATCCAATTTCCCATTATAACCTTTAAACAGATAAACGTTTACATCAAGTTGAAATATAGGCAGTTCAGTAAGTAAAAAAGACTGAATTCACATGTGACTGAATTTCAAATCACTTTAAAGAAGTTTAATAATTTCATGTCCCACATAAATGTAATAGCCAGGAAATAATTTAAAAATACTTACTTTTACAGAAAGACTATGAATAATATTAATTCAAACCACATTTATTTTCTTCCCTCTGCATACTATGCATGATTTGCAATGTAAGAATATTTGTAAGAATTTATAAGAATATTTAATTATACATATATATTATACATATTTATATAAATATGATAAAGACTCTCCAGAATAAGGGAAAAAAAAAATCAAAATTATTTTAGATTCTCTAGACATTGTAAATTTACAATGTACACATCATAAACTAATTTCACATTGTTATCTCAGAACTAATTGTTCAGGTTACAAAATCTAGATACAAAAGTGGTCAATCAAACAATGACAGAACAGGGTCGGGGATTTAGCTCAGTGGCTTAAGGACCCACCTGGCAAGTGCAAGGCCGTGAGTTCGATGCCTGGTACCAAAAAAAAAAAGCAATGACAGAACAAACTGTTCTTTTTGATGAACTAAGAGAAATTAGTAGTATAGTTTATCATTTCTATGCTTTTTTTGTTTTCCTTTTTAGAATTAAAAAAAAACTAATTTCAGCAGAATCTCTCTGAACAGTATCTTTTGAAAAAGACTTTCTCATTTCAATTAGTGAGTCAAATTGTCAGACAATTACTATTATTTATAGGGAGTCTCTTCAAAACATTTTTCTGAAAGAAAGCTTCCAATGATATTCTTAAAGAACAATGTTTATATTTTAGCAAAGTTAACATACAAAAATGAAAACTAACAAAACAAAACAAAAAAAACCCTCAGAGAATACTATATAATATTATGATAATCTAAGGGCAGTTTGTAAGCAGTCTGCCCTCAGGGAACTCTGCATCCTGCCTACACATTAACCACACAGAAACTCACATTCCAATTCACATCAGTGGTTTTACAGAAACCAGCTAGGACAATTTGGTTAACATGTGAACCATGTTAGTAGTTTTGTTTCTTAGATTGAAGTTTCCTTCCTAAGACTAGGAAAATAAAAAGGCTCCAAAACTTACTGAGAGTTTATTTGGTGGATGACAAGGAGAAAACAATAGTGGCATGTACTCTTTTAACAGCGAAAGTTTACCTGATATGCCATTCTTGCTGGTGTTCAATAAAGCTACAGATGCTGCAGAAACTCTTTTATTGTTCACAGTCTGCCCTGGTTTTCTTGAGGTACATTCTTCACTATCACTGTCTTGTAAATTTAGTAGCCTTGGTTGGAAACACTGTAGTCGACAAGATCTGATATTGCTTAATATTTCAGAAAGAGATAGTCTATTTTCACAAGGTTTATTGGAAGCATTGGTCCGAGAGATATTAGAAAAGTCTATAGTTTGGGAAGGGCTATTCAGCATTTCAGGATCTATCTGTTTTAGAACTGGATCATGTTCTGTGGATATTCGGTCCATTATGACCCTGAAAAGCAACATAAAGCCAAATATTACTGGAAGAGTTAAGAGCTTTTTTATTTTGTCTTCCAGCTCCAAATAGCTTACCTTCCACCTCTGCCAATTCGCCTTCTTGCAAATCCTATACATCTTCTTGGGACTGTAAGTGTTGTAAGGCAATGCCTGTATCTCAACTTATCCAAATCTGCCAATTCTGAATTTTCACATGTATGGTTAACTTGGTCCAAACGAGGCTGCAAAGACAGAAGAAAATAACTTATGGAGTAAAATTTGAAATCAAGAGAAGTTAAATCAAGATAAAAAAAAGTATTAAGAAACTAAAAATCTAAATGAAAAACTGTAAAATTAGGGCTTAATTGACACTTACCAGGCTAATGTATAAAACTCCATCAAAAATTTACTCACACAAAATACCCACACTGAATTTAGCTGATAAACACATTTAGCATGTTATATATACTTTTTCCCATTAAAATTCTACACTATATAATAATATTTATCATGAGTTGGTATGGGTACATAATAATGTTGTAATTTTCTTTTTCTCCTATCCTTCCTCTCCCTCCCTGCTTCTTCCATTTCTAAAAGCTCTATTTTCATTTTCTTTCCTTCAATTGTTTTTGTTTTCCATCTCCCTTTTCTCTCCTCCTTTCCCTTTCCTTCATCTCTTGTTTCACCATCCATTTGAAAAAGATCTCCCTACTTCCTGTCTTTTCTTTTGCTCTTTATTTATTTATATGTATTCTACTATTTATAAGTAGAGCTGTTCGTAATTTATGGGCTTTCTACTGCAGCGAAATAGAATGAATTTTTTTTCGGAACTAAAAATTGTCACCCTTAAACGTGCTTGATCTCATCTAAACTAAAAATTCAAGCATATGTGGGTCAAGCGGAAGCTTTTTCTTTACTGTTAAGAAATACCGCTCATTTCTTTGTCTTCCTATTACCGCTATCATTCTATTTTTGTGTCTTACCACTTTTGTCCTTTCATTTTAATTTCTGCTATTCTTAACAGCATAAATTCCCATCTCTCTTATATTAAGTACAGTAAACATTCTCTGAAGTTATCAGTGTACATTATATGTTTACATAGTAAAATCAGACAAAAGGTCTCTACAAGCCACATAAGAAAGTGAAACCATCTCCATAACTCCATAGTTGTACCTTATCAGAAAACCCCAGCCCTGCAGAAAGCCTTCCCTAGATATATTAGCTACACAAAAACCTGACTTAGTATCAGAATGAAATTTCTAAGTACGTCAAAAAGTTATAAATACAATTATCTAAAAAATATTGCCAAGTTTAAAAATCATTATTTTGATACTCACTGGGTACAAATACACAAGACAGACTTGTGAAACAATAAATTTCAATAAATACTCAGCCATCAAAGGTTTTAGAGCCAATTTAGAGATTCTGGGGTTAATTTTCACAATTGCTAAAGCTATAATTAAAGCTGAAAATGAAATTATATATATTATAAATTTCCGAGTAAGAGATTCTGATATACTTTGAAAGGACTCAATACATTTTAGCATCTTTTACCGGTATTCCCACAGTGGATGCTAAATAAAAAATACTAATGCATGACTCATTTTTAGATTAAGGTTACTATGAATTATCTGTTAATTACCATCCACAAAAAATAAAGTTCTTACAGCATAATACTGGCATCCTGCCCGCCTTCTGAAAGCACAGGGACCATCAGGATCATTTTCTTCTTCAGGTTCTGATACTGGGGATGGAACCTGGACAAAAGGAGCATACTGTTTAGGAGTTATCAAAAGTCAATAGATGAATGTTCATAATGATCACAAATACCAAATCACTCTTTTAATTATATTTAGTAGGCAGTAAATTCCATTTTACGACTAGCAAATATTTTCTATGGTTAAAGATCCTTACTCTAATGATTTAGTTCTTGTAGGTAAGTATATGTGGTTATTACATAATTGCTTCTGTACATGAAGTATTAAGACTTAAAAAGAACATGGCTTTTATATGTCCCACTGTATAAATAAAGTATGTGACCATAAATACAAGGATGATGGCAGTTATGCTTCACCTACAAGTAGATGTGTTTTTTTCCCATAGATTTTCTAGGAAGCCAGTGAAAGTGTAATGGATAGGGGGAAAAAAAAAAAAAACAACCCTATAAACTCCATATATTTTACTCAAAAGATTGTTTTGTATCTGCCATCTTTTAAAAAGAAGGCATTTTTTTTTTTTTAAAGAAGGCATTCTTTAAACTTCACAGATCAGAAGCATAAAATCAGAAAAGCACTTGCTTCTTTTTTTTGGTTAGTACTGGGAATTGAACTCATGACCTTATGCTTGCCAGGCAAGTGCTGTGCCACTGGACCTATATCCCCAGCCCTAAGTATATATATATGAAAAGCACTTGTTAAGGTTAAATTGATCAGTTGCAGACAAAAGTGACAAACAATTGGATAGCAAAACAAAAACTTTTATATAACTGCCGCATTAAAAAGTATTCTGCCTAGGCCATGTGATACAAATCTGAAGTGGGATCCTTAGGACACCACTGAAAACTGTAACACATTTAATAAGTGTCACAACAGATAAAATGATGCACACATACACTATGACATGTCACAGAAACAATAGTTTAGCTAAACTTCCACCCATAATGGTTAAAACCAAATAAAAAGTTTTAGTAACTAAGTTTCAGTTGTTTCATTTTGTAGTACATCTCTTTTCCTGATAAATATTGGCTGAACCATATTTATTTGCTTATTTTTGAATCTCATAAATTCCTTTCTTCCTATTTTGAGAGGAAAAATATTTTCTCCACATTATCTCCAAAAGTGGCAATTATTACTGAGCAGGCTCATCCAGGGAGAAAGGCATTTGTTTGAGGTTCCAATATGCCTCTAACAACCCTATGGAGGAAGACACAGAAATAGTGAGGTGGGGCTCATTCATAGGGAACCAGCCCAAACCTGAAATATAAAAGGAAGTCATAAATGTGAATTTTATACTTTGGTTCCTTTGCAAATCATCTACTTCTAAGATATACACAGAGAATGTCAAAGTTCAAGTTTTAGAAATTCTTTGCCCCTAAAGTGTATCACCTTCTTCTACTACTACCATTCCTCAGGGTTAGGTTCTATGACACTGTAGCAAGACTATATAACATAGGACAGAGAGAATCTCTGATTTTAAGAGAACCTGAAACATCATCACGAGGAGAACATTCTCTTAATACTCCTTAGTCTCGTGTTCCCTGTTTATTGGACAAAGAAGCTACATATGATTACCTAAACAATCTTTTGAGAAATAAAATTCTGAATATAGAAGTGCAACGTGGCTTTCTCCAGGAATAATGCTTAACAATAGATAAATACTTTTTAGCAAAGTGAAGATACCATTAAAAACTAATGAGAAGGGGATACAGCTTAGTGGGATAGCACCTGCTGGCAAGCATGAAGTCCTGAGTTCAATTCTCAATGTCATAAAAACAAACAGAGAGAGTTGTTAAAACCCAGCATAGGGACTTAGAAAAATCTACAAATTTAAAAATGTATTTTCCCAAAGTTAGAGAGTATATGAGTAAACACACAAATTTAAAATAGAAATGAAGAGTTCTTAATGCGTAAGAAATATATAACCTGTTATGCTGTGTGAGCCCTCCTCTCAGGCTAGACAGACAGTCTAGTGAAAGAGAAAAGCTAGCTATTACAGGTCATTATTAAAGGAGTAGGAATGTGTAACAAAATTTTCTAGGCTCTTATTAATACTATCGTTACAATACTGTTTTACATATACTTACCATGTCATTTTCTTAAAATTTTAAGTAATTTCCTAGAATGTATAATATATATATATATACATAGATATGAGATTTTATTGATATATAAAATGTAAAGCCAGTTGGCCAATATTGCCAACATCACTCCTTTTACTCTCTCCTCCTTTTCTGTGTTTTGTGCTTCAGCAGTGGCAAACTGTGAGTAGTTCTAATAACTATTTCCTCTACACGCAGCATTTTTCTATATTCTATTATCTGAAAAAACACTATTTATTAAGGCCACTATATTCCTCATTTCTTCAAAAAGTCACATGATTATTGGCCCATGGTTATTCAAGGACTTGTCTGAATTGAACTGGATGATCTCTCTGACAAAAAGTAGTAACTGGTTTTCTTAACTAGTTCTCAAAGTTTCTAAAATAGTTACATAATATTAAACATATTTGTTACTATCCACATTAATGCCAAAATGTTATCTGTGGCAGAAAAACTAAGAGTAGAAATAAAATAATCTAATCAAGGAACACACTTTCTATAAACTCTATAAATGGTTGCAAAAATAAAGTGTTTTATAAACAGTCTTGTTTGCAAATGAATTTTCAATGCTGATTTTTAAAAAAAAAACTCTGAAGCAAATAAGCAAAAATATTAAAATATGATAAACCTAGAAATAAATTCAAGGTATTTGTTACTGTAGTCTCTTAAAAGGTTTTATATAACACAAAAAAGAAAAATAGAAACAGGGTATTGCTAGATGAGGTTCTAAACAATATTACTTTTTTACAAATAGATCCTTTCATATGTAAAATAAAAATCTTGCTTTAAATACAGTATTTATAAAAGTAAAAGTTAAAAAATGTTAATGTATTTATTGTTTGAGACAGGGTCCCACTATGTAGTCCAGCTGGCCTTGAACTCAATATGTAGCCCAGTCTGGCCTCTAACTCATGGTCCTCTTGCCTCAAGTCTTCTGCATACTGCTGGGGATTACAGGTGTGTGCCACCACACCTCGCAAAATAAAAAAATTTAAATTGCAAATAATTTGCAATAAAACTGTTGTAATATTCGTTAATTATTTTCACAAATAACTTTAATCAATTCTTCTAAATCTCCTTTAGAATCAAATAACTACTAACTAGAAAACTAGTAAAATTTATATTAAATGTTATAAAATACAATGCTGGCAGAATATGATACAAAGGTAATTTGGGGCGGGGTATTGGGGAACTCATGATCTCACACTTGCCAAGCAAGTGCTTGTGTCACTGAGATAAAACCCCAGCCCTGAAAGATAAGTATTGTTAGTAAGATAAGTATGATAATTATGGGAGTTTTTGGAGACATGGTCTAGGCTACGTAGCCAAGCTAGCCTTGAACTCACACCAATCCTCCTGCCTCAGCCTCTCAAGTGCTGGGATTACAGGCATGCGCCATCACACCTAGCTATGTATAATTATGTTTAAATGTCTTAATAGTGTTACTCTTTGGTTCAGTAATTTCATTTCTAAAAATCTCACTTTTATAAAAGGAGAAAACTGAAAACCATGCCAATGTTGCATATCAGAATAATTCTATCCAAGGAGAGAAAATGATAGAAAATACTATTTTTGTGACTATATATGTATAGTCACACATGTGTAGTCACACAAAAACAAACACAGGTAGAAAATGTTTAGGTGAACAAATCAAGAATCAAATGTCTGAGATGTAAATTGTATTTTAAAATTGCAGCAATCTTAAAAGAGTAGGAGGACATGTTTTTAAAGTAGTTTTAAAACAAGCACCTGTGGAAATTCATCTTCATCTGAGCTGTGAAAGTCATATTGCTTAATGTCACTCTTATTGATCACAGGCAATGTCTCAGGAGTGGGCTGCTGAGATGTTATCAAAGCCTCTGCTTTAGGCTTCTTTGGGTACTTCTTCTTTTGACGAACCACATCAGAAGCCTCTTCTTTCAAAGACAAATGATGAGGGTGCTGTTTACATGACGATTTTTCCCCCAAAAGGAAGAAATAAAAATCATTTTAGAAATCATAAAAAACTATTCTACCCTTTGAAAAACATACATTTTAATCCTGGAGGTAATTTTATTATTTTTAGTATGCAAAAACTATTTTTTGATCATAAATTGAAACATGTTTTAGATTTATTTTTTGCAAGTTACAATGAAAAATAATTACGGTATTTAAGTTTGTTTTTTATATTGTTACTAACAGTTAAACCTCCTGATTTTAGTTTGCTCTATTATTTGACTCAGTGTTTAAATGGCATTTAAATTCAATTCTTACTTAAATCTACTATACTGATGAAGAAACCTAATAACTTGTTTAAAAATAACTTGAATTAGAATATGAATTCATCAATTCATTTCTAAAATTGTTTTCAATTTTTAATAATATCTGTGGGTGGTTAATTTTTGAGAAAAATAAGTTTATTAGCTAGAGAAAAACCCTTCACTTTTAAGTATGGGTAATTACTACCTGAACTGAACAATAAAATGGTTCTCAAGTACCCAAGTTATGTGGAAGTATCTGAGAGATGATGTGGCAAAGGAACCAACTGCAGGAAGAAAGTTCTAGCCCCCAACTCCCTTTCACAGAGCAGTTCTAGTTCTGTTTTAAAATATGGGCTTCCATTTAATAAAATGGGATCTATCATTTTTAAAAAGTTGGAAATAATTGCTCTGAGTACCAGAGTACAAACAATATGAAAGTGTAAAGTAATCAAACAAGTTATACATTTCCCCTAGTAGTCTAGATGATAAAACTATTTTAGGTCTGAGCACGGTGGTGCACAATTCTAGTCTGAGCTAGCTGACAGGCTCAGAAATGTAGCTCAGTGTGAGGGCCTCACTTCAACGCTCAGTACTGCAAAAACAAAAAACCCAACTATGTATTGTAATGTCATAAATTTTACAGAATGAAAATGTTGCTTGAGTGGCAAGTTGTATCTAGCGAGACATAAACTTTCACACAGTAGGTGTAACTGTTCATTAAAAAGAAAACCCAATTTCTTAGAAACTTCCCGTATCTTAAGGTAGGGAAGGAGAAATTGTAATGGAGTAAGACAATATGGAGGCAACTGTATCTCTAAAATTAGTATTTTGACAGGTTGAAAATGTATTCCTAGAAAAGATCTAAAATAAGACCAATACATAATAAAAGGCTGATTCTACCAGTAATTACAGGTTAAGGTTTTCATATTCTAATTCCTAACAATCACATACCGAGGAAATGCACTGACTGACATAGAATGGATTGTAAAAATAACTTACAAAAATGACATTTGTTGCACTGGTAACTTTTTGGGTATCACTGTAAATGTGATTTAAAGGGTATCGAGTAGGTGGGCTAGATGCCTGTGATTAATAAGAACCTGTTTTTTGAGCTGACTTGAGTAAAATAAAGGAGTCTTCCCATTCCACATTGTTTCTTGGCCTTTAAGAATAAACCCGTGAAAAACAAAAGCTGTGTACATTTTTAAAAGATGAATTTCCCACAAACATTCTGAGTCACCTTTAAAATCTTGCTAGAGTAAGGTTTTACTGTCTAGATGCTTCAAGTGAGTATGGTTCTTACTTGTATCTAAACTCCTTAAAATTAAAAGCTTTATTAATTTTTTATATATCACAATTAAATAAGGTACCAAATGAGTATTGAATAAATGCAATTATTTATTCTAAGACTAAAACAATCAAGTCTAGTTCTTTAATTAGGAAAAAATGTGATCCAGAAATTACAGAATTTTCTCACATTCATGGTAGACAACAAATAAATGCTGGTTTTTGGCAATGATGATGACAATTTAATAGTAACAAAGAACAACTTAATAGTCTCAAAAAAGAAAGCCTCAAGGTTTAGGTTTTGATAAGATGCAAGGTTTGGTAAGACTAATAAAAATAACTACACTTGAGTCACCCTCATTTTCTAGGAAAAGCAGATTGTACACTGTAAAGCAATATACTTTGATACCTGAATTGAAGCTTTAAATTTATCACTTATTAGCTATGACATAGACATCACACCAAGGTTCCCTACTTCAAAAGGTTATTCTGAGGATTAAGGGTTAACATGTAGAATCCAAGCAAAATGCTTAGCAAATTAAAACAAATTCATGTTACTTTCTTCCTTAACCATCTTATGTTGAGAGAAATCGGTAACTCTGCTCAATAGTATCATACATGCACCTTCCCAGAGAATATTCACCTTAGTTTTACATTCTTGAACTCTGTGATGATTTCCATTATGAAGAGTTGCTGGAGTAGCATATAATTCCTTTTCTGACCTACTGATTTTCACCTCATTAAGGATTTCACCTCCATAGTCTCCCAAATGGTATCTTCAAAAGGTAATACAAGAAAATGTTAGCTTAATGATAAAGAAAAAATAACCCCAAACAATATTATTATTAATTGAGCCAAGATAATATAGCCATCAGATTTTTAAAGAAACAAAGCAGCTCATATTTGGGATTCAGCAAAAATAAAAAACAACAACAAATTGTTTATATACTTTACATCAAGCACTAGGAAGAGTTATTTACAATATTAACTTTAGCAATCGCAAAATTTCTTTAGGTTTAGGCTAGTTTAGACAGAAAAAAACATATATTAGCGGACACATTTCCAAACAGAACTGAAACAAAAAGTTTTGTCTTCCTGGACAGAAAGTAAAGTCAAATATTTACTTCCTTTAAATTTTAATAGAAACTTTTAAGTTGATAATGGTGGCATGGTCCTATAATCGCAGCACTTGGGAGGCTGAGTCAGGGCGATCACTTTGAGTGTGAGGCCACCTTGGACTACACAGTGAGTTTAAAGTCAGTCTGAAGAACTTGTTGGTCTTAACCACCTCCATTAACAACAACCAAAACAACAACAACAACAACAACAAAACCTCAAAAGAATTTTAATACAGAGAAATAGACAACATGATTTCTAGGTTTTTTTCTAAATAAATTTAATGATCTTGCAAAAATTAAGTTTATTAAAAGATCTATTTTACATACCAAAATTCTTTCAAACTTCCAATTCAAACTAATAGTCATCCAATTAAAAAAAAACTAGTCATTACAATTTTTTTATACACTGGAAATTTTATTGGAGAATCAATAAACTATCATAAAGCTCAGATCACTCACCCCCCAAGATTTATTTTGGTTACAGTTTGCCCATTGTTTGGCTAAAGTTGCCACTAAATATTAATAGCAATTTTACCTTTTTTCCACAACTTCTAAAGTTAAGTGCAGTAATTCTCGTTTTGTTTTCTCTCTTCTCTTAATCATTTCCAAAATTGTTATGGCTCTACTAAACTCTCGTCTCAGTTTCAACATCTTTTCATAAGAGGCTTCATCATTCTTACGATTCTATTAAAAACAAATATAAATTTTAGAAGAATTTTCTCAATTATCTGCATTTCCCAGCTCCATTCAACAAAACATCATATTCAAATTTTTCTAATCAAAGTAAAATGTTAAATGTAAAAATGTTTAGAAATCATCCAGCCTACAGTCCCAGCTATTCAGGAAGTTGCAGCAAGAGAATGCTAAGTTTGAGGCTAGTCTGGGTAACACAGGCAATGTAGGGAAACCTTGCCACCAAAACAGCAACTAGGAAAGAGAATCTGAAAACACTAAGTACAGGCATATATTTCTCAATATATATTCAGGAAAAAATCATTGCCAGCTATGGAAAAGACAGAATGGCATGGAAAGGATAATTCTAATGTAAACAACTTTAAAAACATTAACTGAAAACAAAACTTAATTTATTTAAAAAAATTGTATTTTTAAATTGTTTTATAGTATTAGATTATTTTTATTGCTGTAAGATTTTAAGGACAGAAGGCTCTGCCAAAATCAAGGTACTTAACATAGCCAAAGTGCACTTTTACTTATTTATCAAATTCCGTAAGTGGTGACTACAATGTCTACCATACTACAATGTAAACTTCAACAATGACAAGCAAAGCTTTATTTCAGAAACTCAGAAAACTCTGAAGTAGTATATATCATGTATCTCAAGAAATGGGATTACTATAGTTCAACATTTCATTATAAAACAAAAAATTTAGCAGAAATTCTGAATTTTAGAACATCAGTTTCTTGTTTTTCAGTGTAAGATACAACCTTCACTGAATTACAAAGTGAAAGCTTAGTTGTAATTAGCAGCATCCACTTGCACATAAAAATTACTGTTAGCCAGCCAGGTGTAATGGCACACGCCTGTAATCCCAGCATGCAGGGAGACTGAGGCAAGAGAACTGCAAGTTCCAGTCCCAACTGGGCAACTTGGTAAGAATCTACCTCAAAATAGCGATCAGCAAGCAGAAAGACTAAGGGTTCAATCCCCAATACTGCAAAACCAATAACCAACCAACCAAACCAAAACACAACCTATTAATGAACTATTTTGTTAACTCAAATGTCCAGAGTATTTCCTTTACAATGGACAGAGAACTGCAGTTTAAAACAGACAGATGTGGTAGCATGCCTGTAACCTCAGCACTTTTGGAGGCTAAGACAGGGGGATCTCAAATTCAAGCCTAGGGAACCACAGGGAGAACTTGTCTCAAAATTAAAAAATAAGAAAAGGTCTGGGTATATCTCTCTCATATAGAGGCCAAAGTTCAACTCTGTACCAAACAGTACTGCAAACAAAACAAAACCAGAGTTCTATCACCCCTTAATCTTTGTCCACACAGAACTGTACTGAAACAATTGTTCCATCCTCATTAACAATTCAACATATAGTAGATGACATTAAAACCTGAATCCAGCAGTTTCATAAAGGAAGATTATAAAAAGAGAAAATAAAAATTGAGGATAATTCAAAGTTTTTCTCTTTGGTGGACAATTTCTTGCATTTAAAAATAATCATCTACTTAAAATAACCCATCTCATGATACTGTATACAGAATATTTAAAAATGATAAGAGATCATCTTTTTCATCTAATCAAAACAAAATTGTTATTTTATCCCTCGGTACTGTATGAAAAAAAGACAGCATGTATTCTAAAGCACAGTTTTAAAGCAGGTGGTATTTTTCTGGGAGGGTTTAAACAGACAACAATTATTTTCCAACTAAAAAAATCAACATTATTAACGGTAAATACTAAAGTGCTTATTGTGTGCACATGCCTCTAACCTTAAAATAAAAATGACAGGGATATAGACTCATAAAACTAATAATACAAGATTGTATGCACTGGCAGCTGATCAATGATCAAAAGTATATCAGAACTTTTAAATACTGGCTCCCCCATCCATCTTACTCGCTTCCCGCTAAGTTAAGACAGAAATAGCAACTCTAACTTTTCCTTTTCCCAGTCCTGTCCTTCCCACACTAAAGCTAAAAGAAAATCTGTAATTTCCATACAGTTTCCATACATCACTAAAGGTTAACATTTTATAATACTTTCTCTTTCTTTGAAGGTATTACATACATGTACATACATATAAAAGCACATATTTATCACATATAAATATTAGTGCTATTTTTGAAATTTCTGAGAAAAGTTGAGATGTAATGCCCTTAAACATTCCAATATGTCTTTTTCTAAAAATGCATATTTTATGTAATCAGTTACTAACAAAATCTGGAAATGAACAATGATAAAATCTCATTTAATGCTCAGATTTTATTGGTATTTTGTAAACTGTCCTACCACTGATCTTTATACTAACGGTTGCTACTATAAAGATCAATAGTGGGACAACAAGCATTTTTATTGTTAAAATTTATTAATAATACATTTTTTCTAAATGTAGAATCGGATTCCGTACTTATAACTGCGTTTTGTTTTCTAAATGCTGCTTTGGGCTGGGGATTTAGCTCAGTGGCATAAGCTTGCCTTGGAAGTGCATGGTCATGATTTCAATCCCTGGCACAAAAAAAAGAAAAAAAAAATCACTTGGTCTAAATGCTTCTTTAATCATTTATAATTTGGAATAGCTCCTGTCTTCCTGTGATGATTATGACTGTGACATTATTGAAGAATAGTGACAATTATTTTGTGAGATGTTCTTCAATTTGAGTATCACTGATGTTTTTCTATGGTTAAATTCAAATTTTGTAAAATACTACAGAAACGGTATTATGTTGTTCTAACATTAAAGAGTTAGGTAACAATACCTGTCCTACTATGGCTAATCAACTGATTAAAATGGTATCTTTACGTTTCTTTAAATACTATTTTTCCCTTTTAAACGAACCAGAATATTTTAGGACTAAATGATTAACTTGTTTCTCATCAAATTCTCTGCCGTAAGTTTAGTGTCCATGGATTCTAACTTTTACCTGAAATAATTATTACTACTGTGGCTGCTGAATGGTGATTTTCTGTTAGAAAATTGTTAATTCACCAGCATTTATAAATCTGGAAATCTATTTTAAAAATTGTCTTCTTCTCTTTCTCTTATCCAATATTTATGTGAGTATGGACTCATGGGTTACAATCTATTACTTTCACTATTACAACCTTCGAACTTCTCCAGTTCTGATCAGTGGAGTGCCCTTTTCAAGCTGGCCCACATGTCGTTCTGCTATGGTTCCACAATATTCTTTAATCACAATATTAATTTCTGGGGTAGCAGAGTATTTCTTCCAGGATTATCTTTATGTTTATTTTTGTTACATCAGTATTAAAAATAATTAGTTCATACACTTTTCTATTCTCTAAAAACTGTCCTATCCAATGTATTCAAACTTTTTACCCTTTCTTACGTACAGTTGTCTCTGCTTGGGCCAACTCTTTTTCCTCCTATTCCAGTTACATAACAGGGTTCTGTACCTATTGCCAAATCACTAGAAGGGTGATTCTCAAACTCCTATACTTTAGAAATAACTGCAGATCTTTTTATAACCAAGGATGATTCACAGGTGATTGTTACACACAGCCAGAACTAAGAATCACTATCTTGGGAATTTCCTTTCCTAACTACCTTATTTCTGGTCCTCACAGAGGGAGGAGATTATATCCATGTGGCTTAACAAATTAAATGTGTATTTTGATTCAAGACATCTCAGTGCATTTAGGCAGAATGGTACCATAAGACTATCTCATTTTCAAATGTTGTAAAGTACTTATGGTCATCTAAATTAAATAGTTTGGTGAATTAAAATTAGAAGTGCCAAACATATTTCAGAAGTCTTTTGGTCTTTGCATCCTCTATACAAGTGTTTTTAAGACTATGGAAATACAAAAAGCAATAGCTTTTGTCAGTAGTACTCATTTTTGTGTACCTTAGTGGTTGCCCATTTTCTGATCCCCTAGGGAATACAGATTATTTACTGAATGTTTTCCCATCTTTCTCATTTTGAAGCACACTGACATTTCTAACTAGCAACACTGTATTACAGGAAATAGTGTAAAAAAGTTGAACAACAACAAAATACAAAAGTGCATCAGAAAAGAAAATGTGTATCACTTGGCAGAGGAATATGAAAATAATAGAACAGTAGGATCCGTGTCAAGAATGTTTAAACGTAAGAACCAATTGCTAGTAATTCTCAATATAAAAACAAAGAATAAATCATATTTTAACATTATTCATACACCAATAAATATTACACAAAAAGTATTTTAACACTTTCAATAACGGAAGCCCAAAAAACTTTCCTTCAAAAGATGCTGCTAACAGTCCATGTTTTATAATGTGTTCAAGTCAACTCCAGAGATTTTGAAAGCAACTGGTCCATCAGATTTTCCAATGGTTCAGATACACATCCTTCGATTCCAATAGTTCACATTTATATAACTTCACTGAATTTACATGCTTTTCTCATTTTAGTTTTTCTAAGAAAGGTTACATCTTCATAAAATATACTAGATATCTTTAGTCAAGAACCAAAATGCCAATCTGAAAGCCTGAGTTAGGAAAAATCACTTATACTTGGGAAATTCATCTTCTAATGTTTAAGAAAATCACAACCGCATAAGTTACAAAAATTCTGGTTATTAACTAGTAGGATAGTTTCTACTAAAATATACCATCCTTAGCAGCTGTTGTGCTTCACAGCTGTTAACAGATGACAAAGATAAGCATTCAGCGTTAGAGAAACAAGAATCCACAGAAAATGTTTTGCTTTCAATTGTAATTCTTCATGGGTTTTACATTTATATGTTTCTGATCCTTTTAAAACGTTAGATAATGTGTTACCATGTGTGGTAGTCACTGTTAATTATGACAACTGTAAGGTAGCAAACAGCTTCTGGAGCAATGTTTTCCTGTATTGCGTATCATTCCACAGTGTGAGATCCTATTTCTCTTAAAATTCTGGCTCATACTGCTGCTGAAAGCCAGACGCTGCTGAAAACCAGACAGGCACAAGTTCATCAATTTGAAATCTGACACAACCGTCAACTCCCACTGTTACTTTGCTGTTGCAGGGAATGGGCTTGAAAATGAACCTTTCCTGACTTCCCTTGACCCCTTAATAGCTAGAGGCAGTAAGATCCACTTTTTGCTTACAAGAATTAGGATATTATTTTAAAGGAACTTAAGCTGTTAGATGACAAACAAGGAGAAGTAGTATTATTTAAAATTCTCAGTTTTTCAAACAGAATAGGTTCACAACACAACATGTAGTTTACTGAAAAGCTCAAAACTTTTAAAGTATATAAAGACACAAAATTTTTTATATCTTGTCAACTCCAAGACTAAAACAGTATAATCAAATAGCCGACAGAAACAACTGATGAGCAGTTTCTAATTAAGTTTATCAGTCATTAACTCCCAATATGTTCAAATTATTCAAAATTCAAGTTCTGAAAAAAAAATTCATCTTAAATACTATTAAGTTACACTCAATTATATCTAATTTGCACATTACCTTTCGAGTTTGCATTTTCTCTGTTCTCCTCCGAAAAGCAACATAAGGGTCATTGTTTGTAGAGCCATCTCTTTTCTCTTGTTTTATCTGAGGAATGAGGGATGGCCCCCTACAGTTTTTACGTTTTCTCACCCAGTAGTCATACACAGCTTTAATAAGGTAATCATCTTCGTTTAGCAGCAGTTTTGCTTCTTGAAGTGTTACGAGCTAAATGAAAAAACATAAGATGTCACTGACTACGATGTTTGAAAAAGAGAAATCAAAGTTAAACTATAACTATAGGAAAAAATGTGATTCATTCTAAGTTATAATCAGATATAATGAAGGCAGGTGAAGACACACTTCAATTCAACCTAACAAAGAATTCTTAATTAGGGGATGTAGATACCAATATTCTGCCCCAAAAGGCAGTGGTTCTACCTCATAAAAACATTTAAGAAAGCTAGATGAAAGATAGCTGGGAGGATAACAGATTTTTATATCAGGCAAATCTTGGACTAGAAGATATCTAGGATCTTTAAAAATGCTCATTTTCTTTGATTCCACATATCTGAAGGTCCACTAATTTTCAAATCTATATTGGCTTTTATCTGTTTGGTTTTTAATAGAAACCAGAAGATACAGGTAACATTTTTATCTACTTCCAAAATACATCACAACTTACTATAATATGCCTACTTTAGAAATGATACACAAAAGGACAAATAGCATGTTTCTACAGGTTTCAACACTATGCAATTCTGAGTACCTTATACCAACTACATATAAAAGCAACTCTTGTCATCCAAGTTGAGTAAGTACTAGAGAATTTTTGTACCTAATAATCCTTCTGCTTGTGATACTACCCAGTCTGGGACAGAGTTCTAGGATGCTTCTCCTGTTAGTGATGGCAAATCTTTTACAGCTTTCAGTGATACAAACAGCCTGCTATGGTACACATGCCATAGGTTGGCCTCCACCGCTGTAGGTGTTCTATTATGGCAGGGGCCTACTTTCCCTATCAATGTAGCTGAAATACTTCAGCCTAAGGTTTGTAAAACTTTGGTTGATCACATCTGCTGCCTTGCTCCTTGAGAATATCAGATCAACTAATCAGATTTAGAAGGATGGAACTGGCATTACATATAACCATTTAAAATGAATTTTAGAAAAAGGTCATGTCACTTTAGGGATGAAAAGCCTCCCTGCAATGATGCCATCCTAAGTCAAACTTGCATCATTTTGAGATGAAGACTCATTTTTCAGAAAAAGTTGAGCTATTTCCTGAGAAATGTTTCTCTAGAACTTGGAAATGAAGGGCAAGTTTTTCTCATTAAAATTATAAGAGCAAAATATAGACTGATCTACATGCTACATCAAATCATCTGAAGGAGGTGTGACTCAGCAAATGAATTTTCCATTATGATTTTATTTTCATGTTGTTATAACTTCATGGAATAAATGAACTCATCATAGTCCTATGATGGTGATTCCTAGCATTATAATTTGGCTGTCAGTATAATTTAAGCACAGGAAGAGAATACACTGACAATTCAGCTTAAGTATTCTAGTGCAGGTGACAAATACATTTAGTGCCAAAACAGAATCAGTGGCCATTCTTCGGTTACTCAAAGAATCTCTCAGTGGACACAACAACTGTATCTGAGAGGCTGAGTAATTTGGGACCATGAGACCAAACCAGTATTTAAATCAATCAATATTTCCCAACATTCCCTTTAAATGGATACCATACCACTGCTAGTTGTTCTCTGGAATGGTGACATAATATCCACCCCTGTTTACAAGAACAGTAGTTACATAAGAATCTAGCTGTCTATGGAGTAGTTTGTATGTGTCTGTGTTACTACAGACTGAACCCAGGGAATCATGTATGCTAGTCACGGGCTCTACTACTGAACTGCTAACTCAGAACTGAGTTTTCTAGATATAATAAAATTCTGCCTCATTCTAAAAGCATCACAGCACCACCAGCAGCTCTTATGTGCTCTGGAAGGTGTACTGAATGTGTTTCAGATGTCTGGTCACTGCGCTTCTGATAAAAGTTTGTATTCTTTCCTAATTAAATAAAATATGTAAACTAACCCTACAGAAAGGAGAAAGGTAAGGGCTCTTTCCACCAGTTAGCAGAACAGTAATGAGTTTCCTATATAACAATATTATCAAACTAGCACTTTTTCCTACATTCTTACACAAGGTGTCATGAGAATTAAAACACTTGGTCAGCTTTCCTTCTTTGGTACTGCTTGCTTCAGCTTATGTCTTTTTGCCTTATTGATAAGTAGGTTCTTTACATCATAACTAATAATTTAATAAAGGTTATAGTTAAACACCATATTTCTTTCAGTGAGCTGCCATTTTATATGTTGTCACATAGCAGCCTTCTGTTTTATGTGATAACCTTAGTTTTATAATCATTCTGTAAAATTTATCTTCAGCTATTTTAAGGAAACTAGTATACATTTCTATTATACTGACTGCATTAATTTGAGTAGGAAAAAACTATTTGTAGATATGGCAGTCGAAATTATTGTGCCACATAATAACAATTTACAAGATCAGAGGCCCACTTTTATATACTATAAAAAAAATCCTGTCACTTTGTTTGGATTTCATCCTCTTGAATACGGAGGAAACCAGTTATCTAACTGGCAAAAGGCTCTGTGGTAAATTTTTTATTTCTGAGACAGCTCTGAATTGTTTATTTGCAAGACTTGAAGTTGGGGAGATAAAAATTATTGTACCATTTGGGTTTTTTTCCTGGACTGCTCTAGCTTCAAGAGGACAAGGACTACTTAGTTTACCAATAGACAAAACTCGTGATCTAGCAATTTCGATAAATATATTTTGAATATACAAATTAATAAATTATATCTATACTTAATGGTTTTAATTTATAAAATAGTCAATTAAGCAAAAACAACAATAAAGTATCAGCCTACCATTAGTTTAGAGATAGTGGGGAAGGAAAAAAAACTATGATGACTTCATTATAGAAATAAATATTCTATGGTTAAAGGTAAGACAAATACAAATTAGGGAGTAAGAAAACAATGTGAACTTTAAAACTGAGTATTAATGCAGTAAGATACAATAAGAAAACTTTCTGGAAGTATCTGCATTCTTTTCTGTTGTTATAAGCTTTTTTTTTTTTCACTTCATTTCTTTCAAATCTGATGACTTATTATCTGTGTAAAAGTCCAAACAGTACTACCTAAAGCAGGTTTCCAAATAACTATAAAAATTTACATAAAGAAAGGGTTAAAAAAACCACTTTTCACCTTATTTAAGAATCTAAGTTCAAAATTGATACAGTATAGTTATGATATGACTCAATAAGTAACACTGGAAACACTCCTCTTTATAAATGGCCTCCAGAGTGACTTGACACGCAGTAAGCGAAGACATGGATGCTCTCGCTTTTTCCTCTTTCTCAATTGCAGTTTTGAGGTAGTGGCAGCTGGGTCTGCCATTCAGTTGCCAACATGTGGCTCTTGGTCTGTGCCTAGGACCTACAACCTTCAAAATGACTGACCAGATCAAGTCTCATATAACCTCACTGGAGAGTATCAACCTGAAAGATCAAATTGTGCTTCTGGCAGGCACTCTGCTTGAGGATGAAGCCATCTATGCCAGTGTAAGATAGAAGCCCTGGCCACTCTTGGCAGTAGCTGGCCACATGTTTGGAGGTAAAGTCCATGGTTTCACAGCCCCAGCTAGAAAAAGGAGAGGTCAAACTCCCCACGTGGCCAAATAGAAGAAGATGACAGGCTGGGCCAGGCAGCAGATGCAATACAACTGGTGCTTTGTCTATGTTTTGTCTACCTTTTCCAAGAAGATGGGTCCCAAAGCCAACTCTTAAATCCTAAATAATCCTGGCTTTCTTTAATAAAGCCACTTCACCTATACCCCTCCCCAAAAAGGCTCCTTACTGTACCCAATGCCACAAAATTACAGACAGCCAGTGTGAGAAAACATCAAAATTTGAAATAAAAGTACACAATGCTGTACATTTTGAATATTCTCTGTAAATGAAAAAGATAGCATTGGAAGCCAGTTAACTTCACATCTTGTGAAAAAATTGGCTATGGTATTTAGTATGAGCTCCTCATATGAAAAGATAAGGACAACCATTTGGAAAAAAACAAGACACAATATGACAGATAGTGAAGATCCCTGGTTGTATAGCTTTGAAATTTATGCTTTCTTAAGTCCCGTTTTGTTCTGTGTGTTTAATTTTACCCCCCTTAAAATAAAATTTTAAAAAATATATATATATAAAAGAGGGGAAAAGAAAGTACTCTAAGGGATATAACTGCATGTATGTTTAAGTGTGTAGGATGGATGACCACATTACTGATTTTGTTGGATTCTTGAACAGAGCTGTTAATAGTCTCACTGTTTGAATGTCTACTTTGTGTGCTTTAATTTTGTAACTTGAACAACTATTTCCAATGATGACAGTATGTAACTTATCAAGTGGCAATTTCTTAGTGTTTTTGTTTTTGTTTTGTTGTTCTTGTGGCTCTTTTATTTTTTGCCTTTGGAATTCTGTATTGTTGCTACCCTTTTTCTGTTTTGTTTCATTGCTTTTTTTGTTTTTTCTCTTTAAATAAAATTGAAAAAAAAAGATAGCATTATTTTTACTAAAGGCCGAGAAAATGGAAAAGATCTTCAACTACAAATTTAGAATTGATTGTAAAATCCTTCTATCTTTGGGAAAACACTCAAATATAAATCACTATTTTTTCAAGGGACACATCCAATAAAAAAAGAAAATACCTGTTAAATTCTGTGACTACAAATGCTGCAGGTGAATAAGTATTTTTTTCCTCACAGAGAAGTGACAATCCATTAACATTCATTCACACTATTGTTAGTCTGCTTATCTTCATCTTGACATAACCACTTTAGAAAGATCTGTTTGTTCATTTCTTCCTTCAAAGTTTCTCCTACAGTTTTTTGATTCTTAACATTGCCAAGACTTAGTTGAACTACAGCTATTATGGAATAATGAAATCATATTGATAAAATAATTAGGATAAAGGCCTTTCCAACTCTGTTATAGTTTAAAGTGTTAGAAACTGTCAACAGTTCTATTAATCTTTCATTTTGGAGAAAATTCTTTTCTCACTACATATTGATAGAGTAACACTAACCTCTGTAGTCATAGAAATGACCTTTTGATCTTTTAACAATAAATAAATCTAGGTAAGACAAGAATTTAAGTTATCTGAAATGGGAAATATAAATATTAAATTCAAATTATTTTTAAAATCAGACTAGTCTTTAACTTTACATAGCACAGTTGTAACATACATGTATACACATATTGTAGCACAATGTGGTTTAAAAACTATTTTCATATGACAGGAATAACTAGGTCTAGACAAAAATTTCATTTTTAATATATAAATATTTAAAACTTAAAGAACACACCCACATTTCTAGAATGCACGAGAATCACTTTTTCTTAATTGGCACAGTATCTGGTACATCAGCTTGAGGCCTGGCCCCCTCAGAAGATAATTAATAATGCAATTTCATGCACTGGAAAGGCATGATTAAAAAACTGCATGACAGAAAAACTGATGGCTTGATTATTGAGTTTTAGACACCTTTAATTAAAATTTTCCAAGTACAATGATGCTGGAAACGTATACTAGCCAAATTTCATTCTGTAAGTAAGAGAAAGGAAAAAGGTTACTGAATAGTTCAACATTGTTTAAAGTGTTTCAGACTCAGACTTAGACTCTCTAATCCCTAAAAGTAGGCCGCAGAACTGATCCAGTGGTGCAAACCACCTCTGCTTACACTTTAAGCACCAATGACATGGGGACTGTACTAGGATAGCTGATACTGTTGTCAAAGTAACTCCAATCTCGCCACCTTCTCCATGATCCTTGCTTCTGGCTTTACTGACTCTCAATTCAGATTCAGAATCTTTAATTGGCAGAACCTAGGTCATGTTACTGTACATTCATTCAACACAGGGCAACAAATAGTGCCTTGAAAGCAAAGCAGGCTAGAGAAAAAAATCAGTTAGCATTTTCGGTTTTTAAGGAGACAGAGTAGCAGATTCTGCCTTGTACAAACATCAAGTAGATGTGTCTCAAACGCAGGGTGATAGCTTAGGCTACAAACAGCCACATAAAAGAGTATTAAGTAAATAGCCAAAAAGATGGACATTTACCAACACATATATTTCTTCCAAAAGAAGTACCTAACTGTTCAGTGTGCTTTAGGAGCCTTCCTAGTACAAACCCAAAGCTTTAGCTTCCCTCCTAATTTTAATCTCCAAGTATCTGGCAAGAATCTGGCACCAGGAAAGAGACCTACTGCAAACCAAGGACTCTATACTACTGAATTTGGCTGAATAGAAGTAGGGAAGAAAGCAGTGTAAAAATTCCTTTAAAGATACTATAAAGTAACTGTGAAATATTTAGTAAAATTACCATGTTGGGATATAGACATGTTTAGTAAGAACCATATTAAAAATGTAAAACTTGGCATTACTAACAGACAATGTAGAGCCAAAAAAGATCATGTTACATTAGGGGACCAGGGAGAAGTTCAATGTGGGTCAAGTCAGGTAGAATATAGTTTTTATGGATAGTGTAAATAGTTGAAGGCTTTTTGAAAAGTCGACTAGTTTTGAATAAAATAGCCAATGGCAAAACATCAGTGGTTTGAGGTGAGAGGCAGCAAAAATGAAGGAAGTGGGTACACTCAACAAATATACTATTTTAGAACAAAAATTGGCTTAAGTTTGATTTTGATACGATTTTTAAGAAGTCAATCATTACAGTGCAGTGTTGGTCAACTGCCTAGCAGATGATATACTGATGCCACCAATTAAGAGAACATAAACGGGGTGGGGGGTGGACTGGAAATGTTGAAGTACTTGATAAGGTAGAAAGTTTTCGTAAGAAATATGGTTTACAGTTTAGTAGGTAGACACAAGAAATGGGAATGATTAATATAATCTTGGTAGCTTAAAAGATTATGAGGTGTGATTAGAAAATACATCTGAAATTAAAAACATTATAGTAAAAACACTACTGTTAATCCCCCTCAAAGTACCTCCCCCTCATTTGAAACGTACTTATCCATTGCACTCAGTACTTTCTAAATCAGTTCTAGAAGTCTTTTTTTTGAGACAAGGTCTTGCTATATATCCCAAGATGCTCTTGAACTCAAAATGATCTTTCTGCCTCAGCCTCTTGAGTGCTGGGATTACAAGAATGTATCACCACATCTGGCATGGAAGTCATTTCTTGTGAGTGTCTTTAGTTGCACTGTGTGACTGTCTCATTGTTCTGCACTGATTCAAAACATTTACCTCTCATGGTCACTTTTACTTTGAGGAAGAGAAGTCACATGGTGCCAATATGATGTTTTTATAAGACTGTCTTTCCACTGGACGGTACTTGGCATCAGCATGTATTTTTGATCATACCTCAAAAAGACACTCATGAAAGAAGACTCCCACAACTGCTTCACAAAGTGGCAAGAATAATAAGTATGGGTGAGTATTCTGAGGGTCATTAATGGCCAGGTGTCTTGTGCTAAAAATACCTCAGGGATCTAAAAACTTAAATTGTACAGTATGGGAAATTAATTTGTATATGTACATTAGAGGAAAAATTTAAATCTATTGTAAAATGTTTTAATTTTAACTTTGCTACCTGTACATTAATGACAATTAGTATATCAACATACCACACAGGTACACCAATATTATTTTTAAAAGCAGTTTATTTTAAAAATTGAATTACTGTTATCAACAAATGATCATTATATTAAATTTGGAAAACAGAAAAACAGAATATAAACATAAAAATCACCAATAATTCCAACATCAAAATACAACTATTTTTTACATTTTGTTGTACTTTCCTTGTTGTTTTTCTTAAGCACTATATAAATACAAATGCTTCAGGAGCTTCAGAACTCTCTACGTAAACAATTCTTTACCATGTTTTTGAGCTCTTGTGATTTTATAATGCACAATCTCCTATTAGTCACCCTCTAAAAATCATGATTTTTTAATAGCTGCATTATATTCTACCATATATATAACTTATAATTTATTCTAAACATACTGAAAAGTCTTTTGTGGTGTGAGGGATCAAATCCAGAGTCTTGCACAAGTTAGGCAATCTTAAACCCTCTATTTTTCTTGTGAATGATTTCCAGAGATAGGATTACTAAATCAAAGGATCTAATAAACATTTTAAAGTTCCTCGTATATGTTGCTTAACTGCTTTCCAGAAAGATGGTACCCTTTTAAGTTCCCTGTGCCATACATTAACATCTCAGTAAAGAAAATGCTGCATTATTTTGTGAATTTTTCCTAACTGAAAACCTAAAAGAATATACAATTAAAACTAAAATCCATATAAATGAACACATTAATATAAATCTGACTAACTGAACAAAATTTCATGACTACCTTAGAGTTTCAATCAAGCAACTTTAGTTACTGAAACATCAAAAATACAGTCCTGTGCTCACTTCAGCAGCACAGATACTTAAAAACAATATAAGTCCTATAAAAAGGATCTAAATAATACTGCAACACTGTAAGTATCTTCTAATCCATATAGTAAAAGCAACAGCACTCTCATGCTCCAATTCAAGATAATTATTCTTATGTATTCTGTCCAAGGACTACTAGAAAATCTGAGATACAAAGAAATTCAAGAGATCATAAAATGCAATACATTCAAGCCTAAAGAAAATGCAAAATAAGGTGCCACTTGAGTTAACAGTAAGGTAAGAAAACATTTTTAGATGGTACAGTACCTGATTAGAACTGGCTTTTTCAAGTCTGTCAATCATAATTTCAAATTGCAAAGGCTTAATTTCCATCTTTCTGTTAAGTCTATTTAATAAAGTTTCATCTTCTGAATCCATATCATAATCTGGTTGTTCATTGTCTAGATTGAAAGCTAGAAAAGAAAAGAAGAATTCTTCAAACTAAGGTGAAATTAGTTATGTAGTGTTGCATATTTCACCACAGATTACTTCTTAATTTGTACGCAATGAGTTCATGAGCAAATATCTACTTTCAGAGACTAACTGCACAATGGAAAAAAATTTGCTTTACATATGATTTAAAATTTAATAAAAAAGTAAAAATATTAAGGATTTGTTTTTTGAGTAAGCATTACAGTTGTATAACAAATAATAAAACAGCAATTATTTAAAAAAAAAAACCCAACATGGTAGTTTGGTATGAGAAGCTAAGGAACAAAATTAGAAATACACAAACGAACTGAAGTACAGTGTATGATGAAAACAGTACTTTAAATTGTTGAAAATAAAAGGTAAAACAGATTATGAAAAATAGCAGAAAGAGACAGATGGTACTTTAAATCCCAATCCTAACACCAATAAATGACATTATAAACAAAGATTTACAGCAAAAAAAAACCCCATATAAGCTATAAAAATATTTGAAGACACTGCCGGAGAAAAATGCTATGTGGGCAGGTACAAGTTTAGAAATCATAAAACTAGTTAAATATAACTGGGCATGTAAAAATTAAGAATTTACAAATTTTAATTAAGTCAAAAGAAAGAACTGAAGAAAAAAAACACATAAAGGGCCAATTTTGTTTCTTAAAAACTACTAAGAAAACACTTGGTAACTTAAAATCAGGCAAATAATTTTTAGTGGAAAATAAATAGCAGTAACTTTTGAATATGAAAAAGAACCTTCATTCATAACTACATAGATGCAAATAAAGTAAGCAAATAATGCTTTTTACTCATCAAAGACCTAAATTTTATATTATGCTATTTTGAAATATAAGAAGGCAATTTATAAACTGATACTTAGTTTGATTAAAAATATATTCGCTTAGAATTGGCAGTTCTAGCTCTAGAAACTTTTCCTATAAACTTACACTAACACAAAATATATACAAGAGTATTAGCTGTGACACTAAGAAGTAAAAAACAGCAATAATATGTAAGATAAACAATAGCTTATACATATATGGAATATAGACAAAAGTTCTGAGAAACAGCAACAGTGACCTACTGATGTGGAATGAAACTGATGTTTATGAAGTGAAAAAAATGTTAAGTGTGTATAATGCAGTTTGAGGTATTTTAAAAAGGATATGGACAGATATATACAAAGTGTATGCATATGTTTATAAATATACAAAATGTTTTTGAGACAGTATACTCAAGAAACTGGTAACAGTTCTGGCTGAGAGGATTGTGGGAGTGGGTTCAATGATGTCAGAGGGAATTAAAATTTACTCTGTTTCCTTTCATATTGTTTAACAATATGAGCAACAGGATTGCTAAACTGCCTGCACACCAACATATAAATAAACAGCCTACATTCATAACACCCAGATTCAGCATGACATTCTTAAAGGTAGTTTATGACACAGAGAAAATAGAAGTGTGTATGTATATTTATTATGATTTTAGTACAATCAGTCTCTTTCTGCAACTGGTACTGACTTAAACACTTAGAGGTTTTATAATCAGTAAGTGACTACATCTCACAAATCTGAGCTCTAGTTCATTTGGGTCAGGCAATGATCAATGTGCTTTACACATACAAACGTGTGACAATCTGTCTATTTCATAGGTAGCATGTTATCTCTGAGTAAAATGTTAAAATGTTATTATATTTAACTTAGATAATATACAATAAAATAACTAGGAGTCACAGCCATTAGTGAACTAATGACACAGATTATTTTGCAAATTCACTTAAAATATTACTGAAAGCAAAATGCATTTTCTTCTTTTATATATTACTCTTATTACATTATCAACAATTCAAAGTACACTTTTTTAAAAGAAAACCAATCCAATCCATATCAAACTTAGTGACAGCTGATGTGAATCCTAAACACTATATAATACTAAGGAGTACTAAAAATTATTTTTCCTTCCACATAGGGATGTTGTATTTGTAAAGGTACATAATGAATGATCAATGATCTGTGTTTAGCTCACAGACTAACAACAAATATTTAATAAAACCAAGGAGTTGATACAACTAGAAGATGTATTTTAGAATGCTGAACAAAGTTAACCCAATATACTAATTTCTAAGTTAAACAAAAAAAAGTTCAAGGGCAAGGCTATATATACAAATTTTGCATGACCGTCTTTTACACACCTACCTAATCTTACTCACCTCTTGTTCCTCCACCTCCTATCTGCTCTATCTTCTTATTCTAGTCTTACAAAAGCCAGCGCCCCAGCTTGTGAGGCAGGGGAAGGGACAAGAAAAGCTGGGAAATAGTTTAGAAAAATTAATAGTGAGAATTGATAGGAGATTTGTCAACGTGTTAAATCAGAACCAGGGCAAAGACTTGTACTAGGCACTACTATTTCTTTTTTTATTCAAAAATTATACAAGAAGCATTATAAACTTAGGTATTCTGTTGCTTCCAAACCAGGTATAGTTGATTCATCTGTCCTCTTTTCACCTCATGTTATACTGATTATCTCCCCTACCAGACAAAAAGACAAATTCTTTAAAAGCAGTAATTACTTCAATAATATGTGTATTTCTTCATCAAATACTTCAAGGGACAAAAAAAATGAGTACTAAAAGCCGCTGATTAAAAATAGCATTTCTTAAATGTAAGAGATTTTTAAAAAACTATGGTAGAGTACTCTCTGTAAGCTTTACTGATACTTCATTTTTGAAACCCAGAAAACCCTGATAAAAGCCAAATCTTATGAACAGTTCAACAGGCCAGTAAACCAAACAAATAGCTCTCCTTCCCACATCAATATAAAAGAGAAAAGGAGAAGACAAGGCAGTAGAGTTGAAAATTTCTTGATGTGGCAAAACCATAAAATTAAAATATGAATAAGATTAATAAAGAATGTTTGTATAGAAGAATTCCTGTGGTGATGTTAATTAAGCAATAAACAAAAAAATGAGGGAATTTAAAGATGTACATGATTATTACTACAAGGAAAAAGAAATGTTAAAGGAAACAGACTGGAAAGTTCCCTATACTAATAAAGTGTATCAGCTTCCATACAGATACAGAAGGAATATGAAGTATTCATGGGCCGGGGATTTAGCTCAGTGGCATAAAAACCTGCCTGGCAAGTGCGAGGTTGATCCCCAGTACAAAAAAAAAGAAAAAAAAAGCAAATGAAGTATTCACAAGTTTATTGGTTATCAGATAAGTCTAAAATTAGCTGATTTGCAAAATCTAAAAGGTACAGATGTCTAATACAGATAGTCTAGAAGAAAGAACACAAGGCAATTTACCAGATTAAGAGACTTAGCAAGCACAGTACACAATGAGTAGCATGCAATTAAATGCAGCAATAATGAGTCAGTTATTGTCCATTACTTGATAACATTCTTATGAATATGAATTAGTATTACATTATGATCATCACATATTGTATTATTAACGGGAATACTTATTCCCCATCTTTCTACTCAAATCTTCAAGAGGCAAAAGTATAGGAAGAATATTTTGAGTTTCTTGTTACCCCTTCATGGTCTCATTGTTCTCATGATTGCTAAATGTGAGAGAAGTCCTAAATCAGCTCAGAACCTGGGTGTAGGTTCTCTTGTGATTCCTTCCTAGTCTATTCTACTCAGCTCTCCACTATAGTAGTAAGCAGAGAAACTCAACTGTACTGTACCTACAAGGGGAAATAGCATATTGGTGAACTACGAAAAGTATGTCTAATTCAGGTTAAACATTAGAAAGTACATTAAACCACATTTATTTTTTCAGGTTTGTGTTTTTAAAATTTAGTTATTATGCTGGTACAATTTAGATATACATATTGATCTATGATAAGGAATTTGTATCTGTACATGATATAATGTACCTTTTAGTACATTTTTATTAGTTATAAAGCTGAAATTTTATTTATGTCTATTTCTTAAGCAGGTCCCAAGTTGAGAAAAAAATGTTATTTCTTCTTAAGCCTTCCTAAGCCCAGTTTTGCAGGTTATACTCAGTATTTTATATGTTGCTAAACTTTTGTCTCCAGAACATTCTAGTTTCTATACTTCAGTCTCTATCACATGGCCCTCAATCTATTTTCAAGACCTAGAGTTTATTTATTCATTCTCTTTTTTTTGTTATTTACACAACTAGGATGCAATATCAAATGCAGTACAAGTACTAATACACTGTCTATAAAGCATTCAAAAACACTTTAAATTCAAGGTGTTACCTTAACAACAAAAATCCACGCTGATCTTTCTTTACTTAATCCTGTGGATTCAGAACTCTGCATAAATCTCTCTGTAAATCACTGTGTCTGTCTTCCCTGGATCCTCTTCAGCCATGTTTGTACCATTCCACAGGGAACTACCATAAATGAGCAACTCATCCTCAAAGAGTTTGAAGCTTACTTGGGTCAGACATCTTAACAAAAATGTGAACATAGAGGTGACTTCTGGTTAAATTAGATAAAAGGACCACATAGTTTTCTTAAAATTTCAAACAAAAAGTAAAAGAATCCCCCCTCAATGGCATACATCCTTAATAGTAATGGGAATGAAGTAAAAATTATCAATCTAATTTTCAGAATCATAAAGGACATGACAATCAGATAAGAGAATACTAAAGTAGCAAATGGTTGGGGGAAGGGATGGAGAATATAGACAGTAAGAAGGGAACTTCCTTTTCTTATCTTTTCAGATGCTAAAGTTCCCTGAATCTTATCCTTATTCTCCTTGTAGGAAGCCATTACTAGTTCATCTGGGTGGAAATCTTGGTTAACTGTACTCATAATTATCTTGTGGAGTCTATTATTTGGCCCATGCATACTTAATTATTTCTTCGGCTTTGTCTCCCCCAGACTTAAAGCTGTTTGTCTACCTAAGATGAAAATACCAGGTGTCTATTGGGGCCTTTACGTAGATCTTCTGTAGAGTATCTTTGACTACCCCATCAACAACTATGATCCTCTTTAGCCCGAAGAAGCCAGAGCAGTCATCTCCCCTTTCTCCTTCATGACAGTTCAGGATACTTCTTCAGAGGGGGAAATGTTATAGACAGCTAAGTTAGAATATTATAGACAGACAGGGCTGGGCCCTGGAAGGAGCTAGTGCAAAACAGCACACCCTGCAACTATGAGAGAAAACAAACACCTCCCACTGTAGGTCAGATTTCAAGACAAAAGACAAAATAAATGCAGCCACACCCTAAGGATAAACATCAGGGATTGATATTCTAACAGGTATCACCTTGAGGAAGCCAGAGGAGCCACAAAGTCAAACCCATAGGCAAAGGCCCTATATGCATGATTTCTACATGACTCGCTTCCCCATTTGCTCCCGATATAAGCAACTTTACCTGAACAATTACACTCATAGTCTTATTGACTGACCATGGTTTTGTCTTACCTCATGTCTGCCTGCCTTGTGGGTTCCCATTATTTCTCACCTTGAACCCGCCTCACCTTGTGGTTTTGCTCTACAAAAATCCCTGGAAAAGGCAGTCTTTGGCAACCCACTCAGGACCCCTTCTGTCTCCCTCTCAGACAGAAGCTTGCTTTCTCTCAATAAATATATTCTGCTCTTATCCTCTGTTGTTCCTAACATTCATTCTTTGATTTTAGAGAACAAAAACTCATACCAGACATTTAGTAGGTTGGGAGTTTCTTTTCCGTATATGAATCTGAGACCCAGAGCGCTGAAATCAAGTTACTCTCTGAAAGGACGGTAGACAGGGTACTTCTGAAAATAGAGACTGGCTGGAAATCTTTACAGGTATCTAGACCTTTCCCTTTTCCAGTGGAGCCAGGCAGCTACTTTTCCTCTCATGTTTTATCACCCCAAAGATTAATGCACACAGGCTGTTCAGGGCAGCCTGGGGAATATGAAGTACCAGGCACAATGAAGACAAGTATAGGGTTCCAAGGCAAAGGATAGTAAGTGAAAAGTCTGTGTGATGTATCATAGAATTAATTTCTTTCTTTTCTTTTCTTTTCTTTTCTTTTTTCTTTTCTTTCTTTCTTTCTTTCTTTCTTTCTTTCTTTCTTTCTTTCTTTCTTTCTTTCTTTCTTTCTTGCATCATACAATTTCTCACCATATCCACCCACCTGCTGCACACACCCCTCCCCCCAACATCCACTCTGCTATAAGCACAAAAATACTGCCACATACTCCAAAACAAAATGGAAGAATTCCATTATGGGAAAACTGACCCCTAAAAAAAAATATGATCACATAAGTGAGCTTATGCAAATACAAATGTATATTAAAATGGTTCAGATATTTGAGAAAAGACAGAAAACAAACATAAAGAAGGATCTCAGAGGTAACAAAGACAACGAGGAAGAAAAAAATTGTATCTTGAAAGAGACAGTACTGATTCCATGAAAGAGGAGGAAGAGGGTATTGTGTAAAAGAAATACAGGAAAACAAACAAAAAATTAAAATGTAAAATTGTAATAGCAAAAAATAGAGAACATTAGCTCTCTCAATAGTGACAGTGGGAGGTGAAAGACAAAGATACAGGGTTAAAATTTTGAAGGACCATGGTTTCCAATCTAAAATTCTTCTATCAGTCAAATATAAGGCTAGAATAAAAGTAACTAGATATGTAAGGACTCAAAAATTATCTGCTCTCTCTATATTTTCTTAAGAAGCTACAGGAAGATTAGAAGGGAGTATATCCAAAGGGAAGGAGGTATGGAATGCAAAAATGGTAAACCAATATGAGAGAAGCAAGGAAATTTCCAGGATGAAGACTGATAAACATGATGACTGGTCTAAGACCAACCACTACAAAACAGAACAACAAAATGAATACCTCCAAGAAAAAATGTTCAGAGAAAAATATGAAGAGACTATTCAACTTTTTAAACATGAAAATTACACTTTTGCTTAAGAGTTTGGAAAAATTTAAGCAAATACACATAGACAAGGAAGCAGACATAGGTAAGAAAGCCATCATCGTTAAATATACAACTTAAGAAAGAAACACAATCACTGTTAATTGCCTACCCCAACTGTTAAAATCTGCATAATGGCAATTTTGGATACAATGAATATTAATTTAATAATAATAAAACTATAACAGGAAATATGGCAAAAGTATTCAGAGAAGACAGAGAAATAAAACATAAACCTCATTTCAAATACATTTCAAATACATTACAAATACATTTCAAATATAGTAGCTTAAGAGTTGTGTGTGGTAACAACTGCCTATAATACCAGCTGTTTGGGAGGCTGAAGCAGGAGGATCACATATTCAATTGCAGCTTGTGAAAAGCAGTGAGACACTGTCTCAAAGAGGAAATGGTGAAGCACTGGCCCAGCATGAGAGGCCCTGGGTTCAGTTCCTAGTATAAAAAGACAGTAATAGATTATTATTTTCCTCCCACTTTTTATTTTTGATCAGTACATGTTTACAGTACATAATGATTCTATTTGTCGTGGGGAGTTAGTATTTTTTTTTTTAAGACAGGGGTTGCTATGTTGGGCAGGCTGACCTTGAACTTCCTTATGAAACTCAAGCTGGCCTCAAACTCATGGCGATCCTCCTATCTCAGCCCCCCAAGTGCTGGGATTACAGGCATGTGCCCTCATAGCCAATTTACATAACACATCTTAATTTGTTTTTCATAAACCTCTCCTTCCCTCCTTTCCCACTTTCTCCATGTCTTGATTGCCTTCCCATTTTCAAAAGATTGGGCTAGGGATTTAGCTCAGCGGCATAAGCACCTGCCTTGCAAGTGTGAGGTTGTGAGTTCGATACCTGGTGTTTCCTCCTCCCAAAAAGAAAAAAAAAATTTTTCAAAAGATCTATCTTCCTATTTCCTACTATCTTTTATTTTCTTCTTTGTTTATATTTTGGATATTTAAGCATGTGTGTCTGATTTATTTCATTTAACATTATGATCTCAAGGTGCACCTATGTTCCTACAAATGACTCAAGGGTATTCTTCTTTATTAAAGAGTCGTACTCCATTGTGTATAAAAAAACAGATTAAAAAAAGAAAGAAAAAAGTAAAAGATTTGAAGGCAGTAGCCTCAGAGTGAGAAGGCTCACCTTTTTAGAGAAAAAAGTATTTTTTAATAAAGCCTAATGAGGGATCTATTTGCTTTGATGAAAAGAGATACATATTTAAAAGTAAACTCTTAATAAAACTATAGAGACAATATGAGACTTAATGATAGGAGCAGAGAAAAGATACCGTTTATTATAATATGGGTCGTGGGAAACCTCATTTGTGAAGCAGTAAAAAACTAGGAGGAAAAAAAGGTAAAATGAAAAATTCTAGTTCCAGTTCACAGGCATTAAAAGTCCTTAAAATAATTTCATCTTATTTTTTACATTAGTTATCTGAGTGGTCCACAGAATGATGAATAAACGCATCTATTTCAACCAGTTCACTCTTTGCAAAACAGTCATGAATTTACTTACAGCTTCATGCAAAATGTCCTTTAAGGTTCTAAGTCCTAAGGCAGAACTTATTCTTTGACTTGCTGACAGTCCCATATAATCCATTAGTTTTAAGCACCTTGTCATGGTTTACGTCAGTGGCCCCCAAGCCTCATGCCTTTGCATTATGCATTTGTGATTGGTTCATTGTCTAGTGCTTGGATTGGGGGTGTGAATGCTACACTGGCCTAGGGGTGGAGCCAGGATGTGATGCAATGGCAGGAAGAAGGCGTGTCGCTCTCTTTTGCCGGTTTCCAGCTTGCTGTTTGCAGTCGCCATGAACTGCGGCCCCGCCATGCCACCTTGCCTTGCAGCCAACTGAATATGGACTGAAACCTCCAAAAACTGTAGGAAATAAACCTTTCCTTTCCCAACTTTGGGTATCAGGTATTTTGTCTCAGCAATGACTAAAAAGTAACTAAAACAGAATTTGGTACCGAGAGTGGGGTCATTGCTGTGACTATACCTGACCATGTTTTTCAAGAGGCTTTGGAAACGGCTTGTGGGCAGAGTTTGGAAAGATTCGGACATGTTGCCTGGATGCACACAGCTGGAGCAACTTAGGTTGTTCTGTAGAGGAGATTCTGGTCAGAGCTCAGGAAACCAGAAGGCTGATAGAAAGCCTGATGGTAAAGAACAGGCTTGCGAGGTTTCTGCTGGGAAGGAGGACTGTGTTGGTTGTTGGACTCCCCACAATGTGTGTTATGGCTTGGCAGAAAGTTTGTCTGCATTTTGCTTATGCCCAGAGACTTTGCCTGAGACTGAGATTAAGGGTAATGGACTCATTAATCTGACAAAGGAAATTTCAAGGCAACCAAATGTTGAGGCTGTGGCATGGCTATTGTTGAGGGCTTTTAGCCAGATCTATGTTGCAAATCAAGAGCAAAGAACCCAGCAGGATAATTTAAAACACTGTGAGTTTGGCCAGAGGGAAAACTCCAGTAAAGCTGTGGATTGTAAAGATAGTGCTGAGACTTTGATTGCTGAGAAGAAAAGAGAGAGATAAGAAAGATGGCCACCAGGCATCCCAGGAAGCAGCAGGTCTCCACTCTTTGCAGCCCCAAAACTGTAAAAGTGAAAGAATTTTCTTAGATGAGAAAGCTTCAGAGCACCATGCTCCAGAATGGCACAGGAGGCCACATGAGGTTCCAGAATGGTGGCAGCCACATGAGGTTCCAGAATGGTGGCAACATAGAAAAGCTTTTCTTCACAATTGGGTTCACAGAGTCCAGCGATCTAGGCAATCAACCCCTACAGCCAAGAGAGAGAAAAGCCTGGCTACTGCTCCAGCTGGCAGCAGGCCTTGGCGGCATCCACATGGTGCTGATTTTAGGTGCAAGGAAAATGCACAAATTCTGAGGGTAAGAAGGCTTCCACCTCGATTGCAAGGGGCCTGGGAGGCCAAGCAGTGTGCCCCTGAGAGGGCAATTTATAAAGATCTAAGTGTGAAGCCAAAGGTACAGTGGAGACCCCAGAAGTTTGGAAAAGCCAAGAACGTGGATCATCCAAGGAAAGCTGCAAAAACCGAGCAAGAGAGAGTTTAAGACAGAAGCTGCAGGAGCTGAAATCTCTGGAAGTGCAGTGAGGGTGGAATCACCAAAGCCTTTTGGAGCTTGCAACCAGATTGCTTCAAATGCTGAGCATAGAACTCTAGAACTTAATGTTCGCCCTGCTGGATGTTGGACTTGCTCTGTTTCCAATGCTTTATATTCCCCTGTTTGTAACTTTTGCGATGGTAATATTTATTTTGTGCCTTTGCATTTCAGAAATGTTTAACCTTGTTTCACTTGTATAGGGGGTTACAGTTAAGAGTTTGCCATAGATATTGGAGGAGACTTGGGACTTGGACTTCTCAGCATCGCTGAAAATGTTAGGACTTTGGCAACTCTTGGAGATGGACTAAATGTCTTTTGTATTAAGGCTGTACATGAGTCTCTGGGGGCCAGGGGTGGAAGGAATGTCATGGTTTATGTCAGAGGCCCCCAAGCCTCATGCCTTTGCACTATGCACTTGTGATTGGTTCATTGTCTAGTGCTTGGATTGGGGGTGTGAATGCTACACTGGCCTAGGGGTGGAGCCAGGATGTGATGTAATGGCAGGAAGAAGGCGTGTCACTCTCTTTTGCCAGTTTTCAGCTTGCTGTTTGCAGTCGCCATGAACTGCGGCCCCACCATGCCTCCCTGCCTTGGAGCCAACTGAATATGAACTAAACCTCCAAAAACTGTAAGAAATAAACCTTTCCTTTCCCAACTTTGGGCATCAGGTATTTTGTCTCAGCGATGAATAAAAAGTAACTAAGACATAACTTAATAAAATCTTAATTCAGTTGTTTAAGTACTATACTGCATTACAGTTCTTCATAATGTTTGCTATTGATGCAATATCTTGTGTACATTTTACATATGGTAAATGGTACAGTACTTGTACCTTCATTTTGAATACAATGAAATTGAGACTTTGGAAGAGGGTTTAATTAGTCTGCACCAAGTCACTGAGAATGAACACAACTGTGCTGGATTGTGAAGTCCTATAGTTTTCTCTACTCTCTCTTGCTAAATGGAGTGCATTCATTTGTATCTTCTCCCAATCTTGTTTTGTTATGATGTCTTTTGTGCAGAAATTTAAAATTTAATCACTCTTTAACCTATGATTTCTGCTCTTTGCCTTAAGGATTCTATCTTTACCATTAGACTGTAAAGATATCCTTATATATTGTCTTCTATTTTGTTGCTTATTTTTAATCTTTATTTTTATATTTTTTGATATGGAAAAACTAACTGTCCCAGCACTACTCTTAGCAAATACTTCCACCCTGTTTACTCACTGATCTATAATTCTTTAGTCATACATCAAATTTCCTTTTGTATGAGTATACAGTGTTTTTAATCTCTTTCTAAACTTCCTTTTGTCTACCTATCAATCACTGAATACGTCATTAATATCTCAAACCATAAAATTTTAAGAAAGGGTTAATTACAGGATGAAGGAATAGAATGATGGAAAAGAAGGGCCTTAAGGGACAGCAACTACTTCTCTTTCAATATACCTTGTTTGACAGCACTTTTAGAACTATGTAAATATTTTACCATAATGACAAAACAAAATAAAATACTGGAAAATATCCCTAAAATTCAAAATTAGGGGCTGAGGATGTATCTTAATGATAAACCTCTTGCCAGCCACATGTGAGGGCCTGGTTTTATTCCGAGTACAGTAAAAAAACCAAACCGAATCTAACTGCACAGAATCAAATGGAATCAAATCAATCTGCAACAGAAGCACACAACTATAAGCCCAGTATGAAAAGATTAGTAAATTCAAGGTGAACCTGGACATCTTACCAAGACTCTGTCTCAAAATTTTAAAGAAAGCGTAGGGATGGAGCACAGTGATTGAGCACTGGACTAGCATGTGGGAAGACCTGGATTTAAGTCCCAGTAGAGGGGTGGAGGGGTAGGGAGCCAAAAGTTCAACAGAAGAAACAAAAACTTCAAACTCTTTTCAGTAATTACATTGTTGGTGAAAGCCCTGTCATTGTTATGACTTGTGTCACATGGAGTAAAACATGAGGATTATCTGGATATTCTCAAGAACCGATGCATGATAAATGGAAGAAAGCTGCAAGTATTTAAGGGTAAAATTTTGTAGTCTTGTTTTGTTTCTATGGTGCTAAGACTGAACCCAGGACCTAGCATATGTTAGGTAAACACTATACCACTGAGCTATATACTTATATATCCAACCCAACCTTGCACTCTTGAATTGAGTAAGAAACTGTAATACAGCCGCATGATATATTTTATCTGTAAAAATTTTAAAGTGTATCCCAGGTTAGGTCTATTAACTTTAAAGATAATAGCCAACACAGCAGCAGGAATACCCTAATGCCAGCTTTTAATCTCCAAGTACAATTCCTCCCCTAAAAAAGAACAAAAGCATCTAGCAGAAATAGCTGTTTTCAGATATGGACAGGAAATACACATGATGAGCCTAGTATATCTAGTGTTCCTGCTTTCCAGGATGGCAGAGTCATCACAAAAACACTTAGGAGCTAATTTGAATAGTTTCATACTGATCCAACACAGGTGACCTTGAATATTAATGAAGATAATTGAGTTAATTGAAACAATAAAATACGTATAAATCCATAATCTGTAATTACTCTAAAATAAAACATTTTTAGTCATACTAAGACAATAATGTCTACTAGGAACTATGTAATTTTTGGTTCTCTCACTCTTTGTGATGTCAATAACCATTAATGGTCATTTTAATCAGTCAATCACTTTTTTCTTGGTTTATTGTAGCTGCAAATACTTCTGTACAAAGAAACTTGAGATCTTGAGACAGTTCATAGCAATGTCAGGATAAATGTTTGGTTCCTCATTAGAAGAGTCTGAAGAGACTGATTAACCAATTACAACATATGCAAGCATTCTAGATCTCAATTCAAAAAATTTAAGTTCTTCTGTATATATAATCGCTCAAATTTATAGACCAAAATTCAAACAAACTTTTTTTAAAAAAGGAAATCAAGAGATCAGCAATATTTACAGGGCAGCCAAGAAACGTGCACACTGACTAAAAAGGAATCATTAGCTTGAGGGTGCTGAGGCAAAATGGACTGCGATAATACAGTGTTGTGTTGATAGTTCCAGACAAAAAGTAACCTACTAGCTGAGAGTCATGTAAGACCAAGAGGGTACCTCTGCTGGAAAAGAACCCTATCAGCAGCCATTTGCTTTTAATTTTCTTAATTTAGAATTCAAAAGGACCCATACAGTGGAGCACTCAAGGTGAAGTCTTTGCCTCTCCCTAGTGACGATATTTTTTTCTGCTATTTCAGCTCCTTTGGATAAACTTCCACAGTTATGGACACCATTCTCCTTTGTATCAATTGTTCCTGAGCTGGTAGGTAATTAGAGAAGTGTATGGTGCACAACAAAATGCACAATATAAATTACTGAAAACTAAAGGAACAACTGTATCTAATCATCTGTTTCATTTTTCTTGTAAGATCTAAAATGACACAAATTGATACTATTTATAAATCTTAACAATAAAATGAGGAAAATGTAAACAAAAGTATTTTGTAGGCAAAATAATCTACATAATCATGTACTATCTACATTACTACTGATGGTAAACATGCCTCCAAAGTTTTTTTTTTAACTGTTACACTGTTGTGGTAAAACAGATGTAAAATAAAACTTGTCATCTTAACTTTCTTTTCCTGTGTGCATGGTACTGAGGTCTGAATCCAGGGCCTCTGCACTGCACTGTATCTGCAACCCTTTTTGGTGTGTTTGTTTTTGGTGTTTTTTGTTTGTTAGTTGAGACAGGGTCTCACTGTAGTTCAGACTGGCCTCAAACTTCAGTGATCTTCTTGCCTCAGGCTCCTGAGTGTTAGATTTATAGACATGCACCACCATGCCTGGCCCTCAGCACTTTTTGAGACTGGGTGTTGTTAAATTATAAAGCTCCTGGACAAACTCCCAAAATGCTAGGATTCTTAACCATTTTTAACTGTACAGGCCAGTAGTGCTAAGTACATTCACACTGCTGTGCTGCCAATCACCACCATCCATCTTTAGAAGTACCCAAGAATTTTATTGCATCATTTCCCTCTATCATTTCTCACTATGCTGCAAAAAAATACAGAAATACCTGGTACTGCATACAAACAATATCTATCTCTGCAACAAAGGAATAGTTTACAAACTGAGTCAAAAGATGTTTGCAAAATATGTTATATGCTTGGTTTTGTGCTAGTTCAATTTATTAAGTGCTTATTTAAGGGATTAGATAGAGAACTAGAGATACAACAGATGAAAAGATGAGCCCCTGTCCTGGAGCTTTATCGGCTCTCATTCTGTGGATGCTAACATGGACTTTAATTTATAAATACACCAGAATAGGAAAGGAACTTTGTGTCCACTGAGATTTTCTTAATACTCATACATTATGGGTACTGGGTTTAGAACATAATCTATTCATCTTCCAACAAGAATGCTACATTGCATTCTTTACTTGATCACATTCAGTGTATTTAGGTTTTGCCTATTTTTTGATTTAGAAGTTCACCTTCTTTCTGGTTTCTTACAGTAAAGAGGTTATGGGTGTATATTTCATTGTTTGAATATTCTGCAAGGGACTTGCACCACTACTGGATGTCATGTGCTACTGAGAATTTTCCTTCCAAAGGAGCAACCTGTCTTGAAAAAAGAATTTGGCAATAATCCTTCAAGTTCCTCAATTCATACTAGTTCACATAATAAAGTTGTAAAAATAATAACCAAACAGAGAGCCAAAATGATAAAAACTCTTCCAAATTGTAATACAAATATAAAGCATGAAAAATCCAGCTTGAATATTTCCACTAAGAGGACACAGAGATTTACTGTTTGACAGTGGTTTCTTACACTAGGTCAAAATCTCACATACATATAATTGTATCTTGTTATGCATGCAAAATTAGTCCTGAAACTCTCTCTGCTCCCTGCCACAGAATACCAAACTCTGTGGATGTTCAATTTCCATTTTATATATAAAGGCATAGTATTTGCATATAACCTACTCACATATTCTTGCACATCTTCTTGTATACTTTTATGCATCTTTAGAGTACTGTAACACCTAATACAACGTTAATGCTACATATTGTTATACTATATTGCAAGGAAAAAAAGAATAAAAGTTTGCGTATGTTCAATACAGATGCAATTTTCCCCCAAATATTTTCAATCCAGGTTGATTAAACCCACAGATATAAAATTCTTAACATACAGAGGGTCAACTGTGTATTTTTCTCCCATATCTCTTAATGATTGGGTAAAGTAATATAAACAGAAGAATAATAATCCTTGATTTAAAAAAATTAATAATCAAAACTATTCTTGTTCTTATGGGGGAATATATACTTCACCTAAAGTTGTTGGTCTTCTGGATAGGAATTAAAAAAAAATAAAAGAGGTCATAGACGCAAAAGGCAGGAAGAATGGAGACAGTATTTTCTACTGTGCTTTCAGAGTCCTTTCCTTATGAGCTGATTTTTCTCTAAAGAAAGTTACAGAGGGTCTACAATGTGTGACACACTAGCAATTAAAAGATGTCCAGAGTAAGTGCTTCCTTAAACATTTCATGATTTATTTGTAACTTGTCAAGAGAAAAACCAGAATAAACAAAAATACACTGGGAGACAGATTCCAATTAGCTTTGCCCTAATTACACAATAGTTATTCTTCTCTAGTTAATGCGGGATGGAAGGTTTAAAATCTTAAAAATTAGTAATTCCTATCGGTAGTAATAGAACAGAACCCAAATGTTCAATTCATTACATAATTCCCTCTCATACTGGTGGGAAAACTCTGGGTGTGGAGAAATATTATGTAATTAAATATGGTGGCACATACAATAATTAATAAAGTAAAATCTCAGTGCCATAAAATAAAATTTGATTAGCTCTTACTTTTCAAATATTTTCCCCACACACACCTTTTTCACCTTCTATTATATAGAAGGGTAACATAATATGTCATCCCAGAATATGCTACTTTGGCATAAACATTATTTTGAGCTAACTAAATCCACTTGAAGGGTACTTGCTGGGTATGGTTTCTTCTTTTTTGCCCTCTGAAGGCAGGACACAAAATTGCAATAGAAGTTGCCCCTCCCCACACCAGAAGAAACATTCTTATAACCAGAGATGGATCAAGAAAAGTCAATAAAAACAGAATTACTGAAATAATCCTTCTCCTCCTTTAGTCTTCTCATGTATTTTAATTATTTTCCATAATTGCTATTCTCTACTCAACCTAGTGTATCAGCACCTAGGACCATCCACTTTTTGGGTCTTTATTTTCCTAATAGGTTCCGCATGCAAACATAAAAACCTGTATGTTTTTTTACCTGTTAATTTTTTTATGTTTATTTAATCCTCAGCCTCAGCTAGAGATTAAAGAGAGTACAGTTTTGCTATACTGCTATTTCTGGAGTCTTACTAAAAACAAAAACAAAACCTGGAAGCAGTGGCATATGATTGTAATCCCAAGCATTCTGGGAGGCTAAATCAGGAGAACCCTAAATTCCAGCCTAGGCTGGGAAATTTAGTGGCTTTTTTCAGTAACAAAAAGGCTGGGGATGCACCTCAGAGTAAAAGGCCCTGGGATCAATCTTCAGTAGTGCCAAAACAAACAAGCAAACAAAATAAAAAAGGTAAGGTGAAAACCAAGACACTTTAATATAAATATTCAAAGTCACAGGATTTAGAGCTAGAAACACCTTATATTGTGGGTTAGAAAATGTACAGATCAAGAACCTTTGTGAGCTGAGCACAGGTTTCAGGAACCCTGGCCCATAAAGCTCAGTATTTTAGCTACTACATCACAATGAAGTTATTTAAATGAAATCTTTTTAATTCTAACAGCAATAATGAAGAAATCTAGAGCCTGTCAAAGGGAACATATCTATCAATAAATCAAATGATTGTTTTGTTTATCTTTGGACTTCATGTTTATGTTTACAAATTACATTTAGTAACCAAGGACAATAAAGATTAATATAGAAATAAGAGAAATATTTTAAGTTGAATTAAAGTAAGTAAGCTTTGTGTACCTGGTATATCAGGTCTAAGATATATATTTAAAAATATTGAAAATTAAAAAGAAAACACCTCTTACTTTCTTAAAGTTATTTCAAGTAAAAATAAAAATTCCATCATTTATGAATTGGCAATGGTATTTTTTTTTCAAAGGAGTAACACACAACTTTATACAAAGTCCCTACATTAATATGTGTTTGAATTTCCTAAATTTTAATTCTGAAAATACCTAATTTCTCTGCAGGCAACAAAACAAGACAGAAGTATGAATATGAGGGATGATCAAAATACACAGTGAATGCTTAAATTAACAAATATTACACAAAAAAACATACTGACATTAATCCCCCTCATAACACACTTGCTTCATATGGACATTCTATCACTTTCATCACCTTTTTTTTTTTCTTTTTTGTGGTGTTGAGGATGGAATCCAGGGCCTTATGCTCCCAATCAAGAACTGTACCACTGAGCCATGTCCCCAGCCCCCTCCATTACTTTTTGAAACACTTATGGAAATCCTTTACCATGAGTCTCTTTATGAGGTATGAATAAAAACATAGTAAGATCTGTTGTTGAATGTCATCCAATGAAAAAGGAGGCTCATAAAAACATTGCAGTGTGTCCTCACTCATCTTATTCCCTGGATCTGGCACATGAGGCTTCCATCTCTTCCCCAAAGTCAAAATGAGGGCCGGGGATGTAGCTCAGTGGCACAATGCCTTCCTGGCAAGTGTCAGGCCCTGGTTCGATCCCCAGTACCAAACAAACAAACATCCAAAGTCAAAATGACCTTTCATGAAAGGTGAACATCTTGAATTGATTCATGATTCAGATCAAGGGAGCTACACAGTGCAATTAATAACACTCATGAAAGAGGACTTCCAGAATTACTTCAGAAAGTAGCAATAATGATAGGATTAAGTGTATCTGATGGGGCAAAAGTCTGAAGAGGAAAATGGCAATGTATCTTTTATTGTAGTAAATTTTAAAAAATTTAAACAATCACCATAGTCTCTAGTCATACCATATTGTATTTTGTTTTTTAATATATATCTTGTTTTTAAGGTTGAGTATTAATAAGAGCACTTTTTCTTATATGACTTTTCAAAACTATGTTTACTACTTTGAGTACAATAACAACCAGACTGTACTACCTCAAGCGCAGCATGTATAGCAGGCTCCTCTCAAAATTAGGCTGGACAGCGATACCATAAAGCATAGAGAAAGTGAATACAAGGGCATTTTAGAGTACCAAGAGCAAAGTCAAAGGCAGAAGACATACTTAACTACAAAATATGAATTATCAAAAAATAATACTAGACAGGAGGAAATAATGATCCAAATCCAACTCAAAAGTAACATAAATATTCAGAACCATGTATCCAAGGTTGTATGTACATATTTATAATGCATGTTTTAAAAAGAGTTGAATAGGCTTACAAATCTAATATCAATAAATGCTGCCACATTTCTAAATCTCAGTTAAAATGGAATGCAGTATACACTAGTAGACACTAAGTAGGTAGATCTATGAACCAGGCAGGAGTTTGAATAAAATAACACTTCCCTAAGATTCCATACACTTAACCTTATAAAAGTTACAGAAAGACTTGGAAGTCTCTCTTTGATATCTCTTTAGTATACCTAGGGTAGAGTTTCTTAGTTTGCATTTCTAACTTCCCAAGAGGTAGTGGATCATGTTTTGAGAATCCCTGCTCCAGTCTTCTCTCTAAAACATTATAAATCTTACTTGCAATTAATGCTAAACATACTTAATTTCAAGACTGTAAATCTTTAAGGTTTTCAGGCTTCAAATAATTTACAAGGACAGCTATTGAAAAGCCAGCGCATCTCAAAACTCAAGCAATGAAAGTATCACCTTATGGTCTACTTGGAGCTCTCCAAGGTACTGATTTACTCTCCAAGTTTATTTAGAGATACACCAAGAGATTCTGAACACTCGTACCCAGGACTCTTTTACTTCCATTGTCCAAATTCCTTACAATTGTAAGACCTAGTCAGAGTCGATATTCACAGCCCCCATCTCCACTATTTATAGACAAAATGAACTGAAGAAAACTTCGGTCATTTGCTATCATGTCATGGTGATCTAACTTGCTCTACTTACTAACCCTTTGCTCTTTAAAAGTTTCAAGTCTATAAAATAGTCAAGATTTTCTTCTTTTTGATTAGTCAACTACTTTCCTTTCCCTCTTTGAAAAATTCGCCATTTGTATAATTAACAAATATTACTGGCCAAAATTAGTGGCAATTATGACAATTATAAGAACCACCAATCATGAGAAAAATGGATACTAATAATCTATCAGGTAGGGATTTGCATGACTACAGTGATACATGATAAAAGGCATACAGTGACACATAATAAAAATATTAAAAAATAAGTCATGGGGTTGGAGGTATAGCTTAGTGACAGAGCATTTGATTAGTGTGCAATGGAGTTTGATCCCTAGTATTGCAAAAAGAAAAAAAGTCAGCTGTGTAAAGATAATAATTTTTCCTTTTCCCTCTATGCCATTTTTCACTCTCTCCCCTTCAGATCATTTCCCTCCTTGTTGCTTTCTAACAACCCAAATAAAGTTCAGTGAGGATCAGTAATAGTTGAGGAGATAAAAATGCAAATGGCTCCTAAGTATTTGCAAAAATTCTTCTCTCCTTATAATAAGAAATTTAAATTATGACATTGAGAGAACTGGAAGTAAAAAAGTTTTAGTTCTTAATATTTTAACAACTAGTCTCTAGTTTTGACATAGGTATCACAGTAATGCCAGATGCAAACACTACAGGAAATTAAAAATGAATAAGAGATATACAAAACACTATACATTTGCAACTTTTCTATCCATCTATAATTTTTCCAAAATAAAACGCTTATTTAAAAGTGTACTGTGCTCATTTTTGCAGCACATATACACACAAACAAACATCAACCCCCCCCCCACTGAGACATTATTTCTCATCTACCAGAAGGGACATTCAGAACATTAAAAGCTAACTGCTAACTGGACATGGTGGCACATGTTTATAATCCCAGTACTTTGGGAGACTGAGGCAGGAGGATCCCAATTTTGAGCACAGCCTGTGCAACTCTGTGACTTGGTGAAGCCCTGTCTCAAAATACAAAATTATAAGAGGGCCAGGGATGTAGACTCTTGAGTTCAACTCCCAGTAAACCCCTTTGCCCCAACCAAAACAACTAGTTAACTATGAGAGTGTTGGGACACAAACATTCTCATATATTGCTAGCATTAATATAAAATAATGTAACTCCTAAAAAGTACTACTTGGAAACCTCTATAATTAATAGATACAACTGTGTCTTTATGAAATTCTGTATGTTCATAGTTATTGCTGGAGTGTGTATGCAGTAACAGTAGTGCAAGTTTACTTTTATAGGAAACTGGACAATAAACACACACACACACAATGTCCTAGTAAGCAGGAATAAAAGGACACACTGTATATAATAATATGTGATAATTTGCAGACTATATTCCTAGGTATAAAAAAAGTAAGATTCAGTAATATATGAGTAGTATGCTAAATTTTTTGTAATGGTAAATACAAAAATATAAATTCTTAACACTTGAACTTGTATAAGGAAATCCTAAGACTACATTAACTAATAAAAGTAGTTATGATATAAGAGCATTGGCTAGAGTGGAGGCTGGACAGGGATAACGTTTGCTTTTTATGTTAAGTACTGGGTGCTAACTGACTGCACCACTGGTTGTTTATATGGACTCAACTGACTACATTATGTTTACTTAAAATAAAGTTATTTTGTGAATCTGAAAGTTTGTGATTACAAAAATATTCTAGTTTAGTAATCCCTATTTATTATCTGACATTCTCCCTCATTTTTCTGTTCGAGCCTAGTAACTTTCTTGTTCATTCTTAACCTATTATTCACCAAGCACAAAATTTGGGCAAAATGGTCTTAAGATAGCTGGGGTTCAGGCAATATTCTGGCTTAACCACAATAAACTAATATTAAAATAATAATATGTACAAGTATAGAAAGTATATTAAGAAATGTTGAATAAAAATAGTGTATCTCTATAAACCACTAAATGTTCAGGAACTTGAAAAAATATTTTTTTCCCTAATAAATCTGTTTTACTGTTAGCAAAATAATGAATAGACAAGGATATAAATTCAGTACATAGAAAGATACCAGAAACATTTGAAACAGTAATCTTAGTAGATGTGAAAAACCCAGCTTATAAAACAAAATTTGGAGAGCAATTAATAATTTCATTTACGGAAGATACTCCTCAGTGAAGATTTTACTTTAACTTCTTTTTAAAAACCAGCTCTGCCAGGGATATGAATTATCTTATTTAAAAGCATACATTTTGAATTGCAAAACATTATTACAAAGTGACAGTGATGACATTAGCACAAAGACATATAGATCAATGGGAACAGAATAGCCCAAAAATAAATGGCTGGCAAGGGTCCCTACACTATACGGCATGGAAATGTCTCTCCAACAAATAATTTTGGAAACTGAATAGTCACATGGCAAAAGAATGAAGGTGGACTCTTAGTTTATACAAAATTAACTCAAAATGAATGAAAGATGTATACATCAGACCTAAAACTATAAATAACCCCTAGGGAAAAAAACCCACAGGCAGAAAGCTTCAAGACCGGGTTGACAAAAATTTCTTAACTATGACACTAAAAGCAAGTAACAAAGGCAAAAATAGACAAATGGCACCATAACAAATGTACAACAAAGGAAACAACAGTGAAAAAAACAGGAAATCTGTAAAGCATATATGTATGTGATGAAAGGTTTACAGCCTGAATACAAAGAATATCTATAAATCAAGAGCAAAACATTAACCCACATCATAAATGGACAAAGGACTTGAAAAGGTATTCCTTAAAGAAAATACATAATGGCCAAAAAGCTAGGCATGATGATGCCCATCTGTAATCCCAAAACTTGGGAAGCTGAGGCAGGGGGATTGCTGTGAGTCTGAGACTAGGGGCTTCATAGTGAATTCAAGGGCAGCCTGAAATACATAGTAAGAGCCTACCTTAAAAACTCAAAATAAATAGATAAATGGCCAAAAAGCATGTAAAAAGATGCTCATTATCAATTATCAACAGGGAAATGCAAATCAAAACCACAATGAGGTACCAGCTCCCACCTACATTAGAATGGTCCACTACCCAAACAAACAAACAAAAGAAAACATGGTATATAATAAAATCAAATATTACTTAGCTTTAAAAACAGAAAAAAATCTGGTCATCTGCTATAGCATATATCAATCTTGAGGATATTGTGTTAAGAGAAATTAGCCAGCCACAAAACACAAATATTCTATGATTCCACCTATGAGGTATCTAAAGCAATCAAACTCATGGAACAGAAAGTAGAATGGTGGCCATCATGTCTTGAGGGAAGGGGTAACAAACACTTGTTCAATATATATGGCTTTGGTTTCACAAGATAAAAAAGTTCTAGAGATCTGTTGTACAACAATGCCTATATACTTAACACTGCAATTAGTATTTAAAATTGTTGAAAATAAATTTGTTATGTATTTTTTAACTTCAATTAAAAGGTAAAACAAAACACCCTTACATTTAACCTGAATCATGTCATGAAGAAACAGGTAAACCCAAACTGAAGAACTTGACAAAATAGGCTACACTTGAAAAATGTCACAAGCATAAGGCATATGAAGACTTAGATGTAGTCTCAACACGTAGAAAGGCAAACAAACAAAAATTAATAGTTATTAAATGACAGAAAAGTGATGTCACAGATTAACCACTGCCCTCAAAGTTGGACAAAGAACTAACTCTACATGAACAAATGAGGAATGAAAGGCGTAGAAAAGTAAAGCTATCATTGATGAATTACTGGAAGTACAGTATGGCCACATCAGAGAAAAACTCCAGGCACCTCAGTCCCTGGGGGCCCTCACACTTGTTTTATCTTCAGGAGCTTGACCAGTTCCTCACAGTGAACACTGTGGGGAAAAAAAATTCCTTGTGCTTCTGGATGAAAGAAAAGGTACACATTTTGAAATGTGTCCAAAAACATTTGGTTTTTAAAGCCTATAGTCAATAGATATTATTTCCTCAGAGCCTATTCTGCTGGTGTGTTATCAAGAGTCTACCTGACCTGGGGAAAGGAAAGATATAACTCCAGCTGCCTCCAGTGTTCCATGGGTTGGTAGCGGTGGTGGAAGGAACCAGCTAGAGCCTCACTAGCAGTACTGTGTTATCAAATGGGGAAAAAGAAACTGAGAAGCACAGGTGACATTCCCAATCCAGAGAATTTAAACTCACCAAAGATGGGTCTAACTGTAGGACTTAAGAATGTTTCCCTCAGACACACAAACTTGTACACCATTAAAGTCCTTTCTGTTGCAGTTCTTCATTTACTCCATACAAGTCCACCATTCAAGAGACAACTGTAAGGCGCAGTAAAAAACAAGTCTGGAGAGACAAGATAAGCATCTGAACCAGTCAGATACGACAGGAGTGCTGTACTTATCTTACAGAAATAAAAAAAATTCTAACATGCCTAAGGCTTTAATGAAAAAAAGGAGAGGGCAGTCAAGACGAGATAGATAAGTTAAGCAGCAAGACAAAGATTCTAGAAGAGAATTTTTGAATCACAAAAATCAAAATTACTAGTAACAGTGTCTCACAGATTAAAAATCTCTGAATTTGAAAAGCATAACAATATGAACTTCTAAAACTGAAAAGCTAAAAGGAAAAAAAAGATTAAAAATCAGAACAGAATACCCACAAACTGTAAGACAATTATAAAAAGTGTAAAATGCATAATAGAAGTATCAGAAGAAAAAAGACAGAAGATAAGCAATACTTCAAGTAACGATGACTTAAAATTTTCCCAAAATTAATGTTAGGATCTCTGGTTGTCTAGCTTTGAAATTTATGCTTTTTTATGTCCCATTCTTTTCTGTTTTGTTGTGTTTAATTTTACTCCCTTTTAAAATAAAATTTAGGGGAACTGCCTGGAGATCGGCATCTGGGCCAGGTCTGTTTGGGCCCGTAGCCCTGCCCTTCACTCCCAGGAAGTCTCCCAGAAAGCAGCATCTCGGCCTGTCTCTTTGGGACCCTAAACTCTC